>CAUYSK010034721.1:0-10586 GCA_963575035.1 Avahi laniger
TCCCAGCTACTTGGGAGGCTGAGACAGTAGGATTGCTGGAGCCCAGGAGTTTGAGGTTGCTGTGAGCTAGGCTGATGCCACGGCACTCACTCTAGCCCGGGCAACAAAGTGAGACTCTGTCTCAAAAAAAAAAAAAAAAAAAGAGAAAGAATCTTGAGAAATAAGACTAAACTTACTACAATTTCTTTAATGTGTTTTGTAGAAGATATTTTTATTTTTTTGCTGGCCAAGGGATCTTGATAATAATCCTCACACTTTACTTCATGGATATATAGATATAAAAGGCATATTTGATACAACATTTGGTTGGCATTGCTCTACATAGACATCTGAATAAATCTTCAAAATCTGTCATGGCAACAAGAATGTGAGCATAAACTCCTTGACACGTGTGACCTACTCATGCTGGAATTGTTTGAAATGTCTCTTCAGTTCCAACCCGACCCTTCCCAGTGAAATTCTTTTTGTGACTTCTCAGTTTCATCTTTCTGGATTTTTATATCTAATGATATGGATGCTTGTTTACTTGCTTCAGTTAATACCATTTTAAAACTTTTCATAAGGGCAGATATTCATTTTATTTCCAAGTCAGATTATGTGGTAAGTGATGCTGATTTTATTTCAAGACATAGGTTATGCTCACAAAAATAAAATGTCACCAAAGATACAGGTGAAATTTCCCTAATATCTAAACTATGAGTCTTTGAGAGAAGAGAATGTATATTTTGTTCATTACAATCATCCTTTGCCTAGAATATAGACGATCAATAAATATTGGTTTGAATGAATATCACACTTACTTTGTGGAAAATCAACCTTGTATCTTTAAATCTTCCCTTCACACCCTTCCAAGACAACTTGCTATCATTAATAAACCTGCTTTTTCTTTGTAAACATTCTTGTTGAGGCTGTAAATCTTGTTTGTTTTGAAACTTCAATTGACCGAGCTCCTTGATTTAATACTTCCTGAATCAGCTCATCCTTTGGGATGAGTTTCTACATTATCAAGTCCTTAATGTTGTTTGGGAATGTTATTTGATGTATGTTCGTTGTTCTAACTACACTACGGACCTTTAAAAACAGACGCAGAAACACAGATATTAGAGAAATTGAAAGAGTAGTTTATTTCCTGAAGCATACTCTCCAAAGTGGTATTTGTTCAATCGTTTTTTTCCAAGCAAAGATGTTGGTTGAGCTTTTGGTTATTAATTAATAAATTATGAAAGGAAACATTATAATGGTGAAACACTAAAAGACATCTTCAAATAGCTCCTCTTTTTTTATGTGTTTATTCCTCTGGGAGCAGACAGTAACAGACATGGCCCTGTCTGGACCTATCTCTGAGCCTCCTCCACAAATTTAAGAACTCCCTGTTTCTGCCCCAGGCAGACAATAAACACTTCTGTTACTCAAAGGCTAGCATGTGTTTATATGTAGTCACATTGTCACGGGCAGGACAAAAATGGCATATAAGATTTTCTGAGAATCATAATTTTGCTAGACTTTAATCAAAGCTCTTCTTTAAGGTGAAAACCTGAAGAATGTTACATAAATCCTAAATCGACAAAATGTGATTTAGGAAAGTTCAGCACTGTATCTTCTTAAGGTTGACATATTTTTTATTTTAAGGAATGTTCAAGAAAGATCAAAGTTGAATTTTCTCTTTGTAACCATCCTTCTTTTATTCCTATGACCTGGGTAAATATGCCTAATTTATTTGTCTTTACCCTAAATTTTAAAAATACATACGAATCAGAAAATAACCTTGTTTTCTACTCCCCTTCTAAAAGCAGCACTTATTTAAATATCATTCAGTGTTTGATCTTTTACACCTACCCCAAAGCTCAGATCATGTCCAAGAAAATTACTGCAAGTCAATAGTCCGTTCCCGTGCATGTTTCATCGCTGTAGCTTTTGCTACATCCTTGATCAAAGGTCCTGAGGTCATGGCACTTCTAGAAACACAGCAGTCAACTCCATGTCAGATCTGCTTCTCGAGGTTTGCAGAGGAGCCCAACAAAGATTAGTGAACTTCTGAGGAATCACACTGAAATTCTGGCAGGTCCACAGGATTGGCGTTTTTATGACCTTGCTGAAATTTTGGTAGGTTATTTAAACTATGCAATTACAGAGGTTCCTGAAATAAACTAGTCTGGATGAGTCAGTTTATTCATTTAAAAGAAATGAGCACTTTGACTCACTGAAGTCTTCTTATGGTAGAAAATGACTCTCTTTTCATGCCATCAGAGGCAAAATTGCTGATCAATGGAGAATTGGAGTTAGCTAGGAAAAAAATCTTCTTTACTGACACTGTAAAAAGTCATATTTTGTCTGTATCTCTGGATAAGACAGACAAATTTTTCTCTAAATCATCTATTGTCTGCCGTCTTAAAACGGAGATTAATTTTTTCATGATAAATTACTTTTAATTGACATTAATAATAAAAAATGAATAAATATAAATTCATAAAATTTCTTTCCCTGAAAAATAGTTTATGAGTCATAAAAAAACTGTACCTCTTTATATCCTTCAAATAATTATTTAATTGATAAAATAAGAGCTGCTTAAAAATATTTTATCAATGCAAATGTAGTATAATTATTGTTTGAGAAGTTTTTGTTTTAATTAGAAAAAAATACTCGAAGAATTCTTTTACCTATTGACTACATCCTGGGTTATTTGTGAAAATAAGTGCGCTCATAGTTTACGGATGAAGGGAATTACTTTCAGAAAAATATCAAGATACATTTAAAATTGTTTTCTTGTTGATATTATTTCTCCATCTTCTGTTCTCATACTTGTTGCCAATTCATATGCCCCCCTCCCCCCCCATTAAGAGTCTGCTACTTTTGGCGGATTTATTCACTCAAGAGTCAGCATGTGTTGAGTTTATTATTGTAACATAGCTAGAAAGAAGCTCTGAGCTTTCTAGGATTTTACATATGGGGCAGAAGGATACCTCCAGTAAAAGACTCCTTGAAGGGCTAGCTGAATAATTTGTGGGCCCACTGCAAAACAACAACACAGAGTCTGCTGTTTAAAAATTAAGAATTTCAAGATGGTGGCAGAAAGCATTAAACCAAGCATGGAGCCCTGTAAGTACGGGGCCCTTTATGACTACACAGTTCAATGCCCATGAAGTCTGCCCTGACTCCTTGTTCTGGAAGCCTCTTAACTATTCTCTTTCCCAGTTCTTTAAGTCACTAAAGAATATCTGTTCTCTTATTTGTGATGGACTTTCCTATAGACAGATCAGCTGTCTTTATTCTCTTTTCATAGTTTGGATCCTTATTTTTGCCTTTTTTCAATTTTTGATTCATGTGCTGACTTTAAAATGCCAGTGATGTCTTCCTTGACAACTGATTCCAAAACACCCTTGGTTTAACTGCCTCTTTGGTTTTTCTTACCCCTTTGTTTTCCTCCTACATGGCTTGTGTGATCTGGTTCCAGTACCCTGATCTGTGTCCTTGATCTCACACTTCTCATTGCTCCAGGATTGTTAAATGTTCTGCGGGTACCTGGGATGAATCAGTCACATGTCTTAAGACTAGACAGCAGCACCCTGACCACCAGAATTCCATCACCTTTGTGTTCCTCTTCATCTGCCCTCAGATTTTGGAGAGATTTAAGAACCAAATATGCATTCTTTATTTCTGGATGTGGTTTACCTCTGAATTTATGACCTCATTTCTACTTTCGTGACCTGGACTAGACAATAACTTAAAGGAGATTAAGACCCTCTTTCATCATTACTGGAAACTCTTAGTAAATCCGTAAGCCTTTGACTTCATTTTTTTTCTCACTCTTGGGCCCCATCCATATCCTTATAACTCTGCATATCAACAGTTAACCTTCAAGGAAGAGGAGGACAGTTTAACAGAAGGAAGAAGAAAATGACATTTTAAAAGAGTACCTTTGAAACTAAAGACATTTTTGAGTACAAAATTGTTCAGCCCCTGGAGCACACAAACCAAACAAGTAAAGCCAACGAATCAACGAACATATCAAGATTCCTTTCAGTATGAATCCTCCTTACAGGTATGGCTTATTCTCCTGACATTAGTAAAAGAGACTGAGCCAAGAGGTGAGTGAAGTCATCCGCATTTCCTCTTGGCCTCTATGTTTCCAACAATAGTTCTATATTTCTAATGTATCTTCTTAATTCCTCGCAATAACCTGATAAGGTAAGACATGTAGCAATAGTCATTTTTTATTAAATATTAATTAGAAAGATGAGGCTCATGTGATTTATTTGATACTTCCATGGTCACAAAATAAAGTTGTAAAAACTTGATGAGAACTCAGAATTCTCAAATGCCTAATAAAGAGTCTTGTCACATCTTGTCGCTAGCATCAAGATATTTGTCATTGTTGTCATTGTTTATGTCCATATCTATGTTATTTTTAGATTCATTATCACTTAGTTCTCCAACTTCCTTTGCTATGTTTTTCTTCTTTTCCTATCCGTCATTCTTATGTATGACAATTCTTTAGTTATCAGTCTAAATTTTTTTAATGGTTTGTTTGTTCAGGTATTTGAAACTATTTCTTTGATATTGATTATTTCAGTAATAAGGCAAGATAGCATGCTAAATATTACTACAATTTTTAACTTAACCAATGACTGTAGTTTCCATATGTGACTGGGTACCACGAATAATCTCTTAGAACTGGGCTCAATAGTTATTTGCCATGACCTATTTTGCTAGCATTAAATATCATCCTACACTTAGACAGAGATCTTAAGATAGTACAGACACTTAGTTACTTGCTTTTTTCATTGCTTCCCATTTAAGCCAATGACTAACTGAACAATTAGGATTTGGGTTGTGTGAAGGATGTGTTTTATTTGGCATGGACCCTAATGATCAGATAATGAACAGCTTCATTCCTATCAAGAGGATATTCTAAAGAATGGTTTCATTTCTTAATGCTGACCCTCACTCTGAGAGGCAGGCTGCTCTAATCACGATAGTTAATGACCAATAAGTGGCCATTTGTCACATTTTCATTCTTTATTCCAGGCCTCAGCCAACCTCTAACATAAAGGATTCAAACTATGATGAAATGCTTTAACAGGTAATGATGAGAGAGATGATGAGAATTTTTGGGGCAGAGTTCATGCTCCATATGTTCTCTGTAGTAATCATGTTGAAAAATAGTAGTTTGGTTCCAAGGCACCGCACAGTTTGATTCACTGGACATTTATTGACTACCCTACATGTAGAAAGAGAACTGAATATCATGGCACAAATCTTTGCTTCTAAAAAGCTTATTATGTAGTAAGAAGCCAAGTTATTATAAGAATTTAAGTGAAATAGATTAAGACAAATTCGGTTACTAGACTTGTGTACAGAAAACATTATAAATTTCAAGGAAATATGAGAAGTCTCCAAAAGTTATGAAGACCTTTAAATGGTTTCTTATATACCCTTGGCTTATGCATACTTGACATTGAATATAAACATAACCCAACATTTAAAAAGTTCACAGTTAAATTGTGGAAGTTCATTAACTACATGATTAAAGCTGATTTGTTATGTTTAAATTTTCATAATCCATTTACAAGGTTTATTCATTTAAAATATCTAAATTAGCAGTTTTCTCTGCTTCTATTATTCAGGTCATTGCACCTTAGATAAGCTAAATGTTTTAGTGTTCCCTGTAAAGAAAGCAAACAAAATTTAAATATCCGAGACAGGAAGGTCAAAACAAGGAAAATAATCAGCGGTCTGAACAAGAAGCTTTTACTATTATTAGAAGCTACTATTGTATAAATTATCCTGTAAATATTCTATAAATTAAATTATTCTATAAATTATTAGAGACAAATTTTCTAAGAACTAAAGTATTTTAAAATAAAATGTTTTGATTTCATTTTTCATTTGATTATTATATGCCATATATTCTAGATTCATTCTCATGACATATCATCCAAAATTTAAAATGAAAATAAGCCTATTTTAGTGCCTTTGTTATTTATATTAATAATATGATATGTCAAGGGATTTCAGATAACCTAAGTGTTATACATTATACTTTCTGTTTAGAATCAAAATATTTACTTTAAAAAGAAATATTTTACAAGATTTCATTAATTCAGTTGTACTTATATATGGTAGTGAGGATGAAAGATGAAATAGAAATCAGATTAACATAAATTCAAATCAAAATTGCAACAATGGAACTCACGTCATTGGTCATCAAATATTAATCTCTCCAGAAAGAATTTTGGTAATTAGAGAAAGATAATGGCCTATAACTTATAAGGACTTTTTGATTCTGTAAAGAAGTGTTTATTTACTTAGTGCCTACTATGTGTGTCAAACATTGTAGGAAATATATCTTCCTCAAGAAGCATAAAATCTTGTAGTGGAACTAAAATGTCAACATAAATAACTGCAACGGTTGGTAGATCATAAAAGGTTCATAACTGAGGTACAGAAAAAGTAATATGTATATTGGAAGGTGAGGAGCATTACTCCCAACTGGTGGGAAGGGGAGCAAGTCGAATTAGTGACGATTACACGCATGAAGTGGCATTACACTGGGCTGGGCCCCTTGAGGATGAGTTAAATGCAGAAGTGCCCCAGCTGTAGGAATGAAGAGTGTAGTGAAAGCTTTGCTTGACCGAGGCACTGAGCAATTGAAGAACAGAACTGAAGAGCTTTGAAAGGAATGTGGAAGCACGTGTATGGAAGAGCCTCAAATACCAGGTTAAAGGGTAGAATCGTTCCATTCTATTTAGCAAATATATATCAAGCAATGAACTTTTCATGCTTTGCTTAAATCTGTGAATATAAAAAAAAATCAAGACAAGAAGGTCTTAGTCCTTAAGAAATTCACTTTGTAGATGTTGTAGATATCATAGATATCAAAAGTCTTTGAATAGGCCAGGTGAATTACTGGATACTCTTCGCGAGAGGAAAGCCAGGATATATGATTTGGAAGCAATAATTTGAAGGTGATGTGTAAACTAAACCAGGATGGAAAAGATTTGGGTAGTTGGCATTCTAAATTTTATTTTAATAATTTTTGAAAAGGATATCTCTTAAAAGATGAAGAAAAGAAAATATACAAAATTATGTTTAGAGGCTGGTGGAGAGAAAAAAATCTAAGTGGAATGGACCTTTTTTATTTCAGGAATCCCAAGTTAATGTTATAATTTCACTTAAGTGAGGGTAATTCTGACATGCAGTAGTCACTAGGATGATTTATTTCTTTAATATGCACAACTGCATTCACTAATGAGGGCAGAGGCATGGTGCCAGATCGTGAAAACACCAATATTCCTGTCCTCTCAGGAGATTGTCTCAGCAGCTTAAGATCACAGCAAGAGAAAATAAGTGATACCAAGGATTTGGGTGAGAGGAGTGAGAGTGATGGAGTGGAGAGGGAAAGAGGTTATGCTAAAATTGAAGAATAGAATAAATACATGCAAAATTAAAACTCATCCTTAAGTTTCAGAGTGGAGAAATATGGCTCACTTGAATGCTAAATGATTTCTCTAAAATTCTGCTGCTGAATTACTAAACTGATTTAACTTTTCTCCATATGGTAGGGAGAATCCTAGGATGCCCCATAAGATTCCCACTCCTTGAAGTACACACTCTGTTTAATCCATTCTCCTTGGGGGTGGATCAAACCTGGGAATATGAGGATGTCTCTCCTGTGAGTAAATTATATTATATGGAAAAAACAAAGAAATTTTTGTAGATGTAATTATGATTCCTCTAGTCAGTTGACTTTGAATCCATCAGAAGGGAGATTATCCTGGGTGAGCCTGACCTAATCAGGTGAGCCCTCTAAGAAAAAATCCGGAAGTCGGAAACATTCGCTGCTATTGGCTTTGAAGAAGCAAGCCACCACGAGTTATACAGCTGCTAAGAAAGAATTCTGCAGGTAGCCACATGAGCTTGGAAGAGACTCTGGAGCTTTAAATGATACTGCAGTTCTAGCTGACACCTTGATTGCTGCCCAGTCAGACCTTGAGCTGAGGACCCCGTGAAGCATATGCCAGACTTCTCATCTATAGAAACTGTGAGATAAATGGCTGGTGTTTTAAGTTGATAAATTTGTGGCAATCTGTTACATGACAATAAAAAATGAATACACTCTTTCTTGGGTAAATATTCTGAGGGCAGGAAGGGAATAATAAGAGGTCCGTCTGGGAAGTATCCAGCCAGACGGACCTCTTATGCTTTCTGTACAGACTTCATATATGTGGAAATACTTTTATTTAAAAATGAATGAAAATTCATTGACAGTGCTCACTGGATTAATCAACCTAAAAATGTTCAGGCTGGTAGACTTTCTTTCCCTACATCTGGCTCTTATTTTTAAGTGTTAGGTGTGGTTTAGGACTGAGAAGATCATCAAATGGCCATGTGATATTGTGACAGAGAAAAAAATACACCTCTCTTTATCACATGATTATCACTGGAAAGTTGTCATTGGTTTTTCCAAAGGGAGGATGTGAGCTATAGACTCGGAGTTGGATTTGTTGACAGAATTTATCAGTTAACTGTCAATTTTGAGGTACAACTGTATTATTTATTCTGCCCCTTTGTTTGCCTTGAAAATATTTCCTTTACATTGCACTGAAGAATGTGATCAAGAACTGAGTCAAGCATTCATGTATCATATAGACAAAGAAACAGTGGTCATTAGTTTCAGGCAAGTGCAATATTTGCAGAGGGATGAGTTCTGCTTTGTTCCCTCTCAACTTTTCTGTTTGATTCCTGGGATAATAGAAATTGATTTATGAAAAGAATGAGAACATTAACAGAAACACTGTAATTAGAAAAAGCTCCAGATTTTTGCTAAGAAAAACTTAGCAGGAGGAGAAAAGAGAGTTGTTCTTTATTAGTAAAATAGCATATGGAATTAGGTTATCAGAAGTGGTTTAATGTAGCAGTAGAAAGGTTTATTTGTCTCATGAATATGTTATCTGTAGGATGTGCTTGGAAAGTCTGCTTACTTCATCCTTTGCTTTTGAAGACTCGATTTGAAGATCATTGCCTCAGTGTGACTATAAGGGATGGAAAACAAAAAGAAACAACATAACTAAAAACCTGAATCAGAGGCCAAGAGGAGACAGAAAGACCCAAGTGGGTAGGACAGAGGAGCAAGAAGGAGAAAAAGAAAAAAAAGGAAAGCAAGAAAGAAGAAATGCCTTAATGTCCATCCTTGGTGAACATGTTTTATATCATGTGTTGAAGAGGAAAACCAACGAACATTTTGGAATTATTCTCTGGACTCTATTTGTGTGTTTGATTTAAAATTTTAGAGCTTTTGATAATGAATTATATTTTTAGTTCTTTCAAACATTAGGGTTTAGATAGAGATAGGTTACACTTTTCTGTTCATTAGTACTCTAACAACCTCAAAAATGTGTAAGTCAATAAATAGGATTTCAAGTATTTTTATTATTAAACTATTGATTATTATAGCTATGCATGTATGTATACATATGAACAAACTATATTAGATTATTAAGTATCAAATGTCCGATTTCCTTAAGTACTGAGTTTGACAGTTGATACCTCTTACATTTCACTTTGACACTTCGTGTTTTATTTTTATTGTGGAGGTACATCCTCAGTTTTTCAAATGCATGGTTTGGCTCTGTGATTGTCTACCAAATTTTTTTTAGAGCAATTTTTGTGAAACCATGAATAAGTCAAAAATTTGAGTTATTTTCAAATATGAATTGCGTTGTGGAACCAAAGCTGTGCAGACAGCTCGAAATATCAACAAAATGTGTTTGGGAAGGATGTGACTAATGAATACACAGTATGTCAATACAGTACATCAATGGTTTGAGAAGTTCTGTTCTGGTGATTTTAGTCTTGAAAATGAACCACGTGAGTGACCTGAGACCAAGGTGGATAATGATGAGCTGAAAGCTGTAGTGGAAACAAATTCATTTCAACCTATGCGTGAATTAACAGCAAGATTTGATATTACTATTCTGACAATATTGGACAATTTGAAACAAATGGACAAGGTAAAGAAGCTGGATAGATGGGTTCCGCATGAATTAAATGAGCATCATCTTGAAGGTTGCCTTTCTTTGCTGTCACGATGTAAAGGTGAACCATTTCTACACCATACTGTTACATGTGATGAAAAATGGATTCTTTTTGACAAGTGCAAGCATTCAGCACAATGGTTGGATAAAGATGAAGTGCAAAAACACAGTCTAAAACCAAATATTCATCAAAAAAGTTAACGGTATCTGGTGGCCCAGCAGTGCTATATTATCCACTACAGCCTCGTGAAACCTGGTCAATCAATTATAGCTGATGTCTATTGCAATCAACTGGACAGAATGATGAGGATGCTTGCGATTAAGCAGCCAAGATTGGTCAACAGAGACAGGCCAATTCTCTTGTAAGACAACGCTTGACCACATATTGCACAAACAACACTGCTCAAACAAAGAAGCTGGACTTGGAAACTCTCTTTTATCTACCGTATTCCACCAGACCTTGCATCAACTGACTACCACTTCTTCTAGGCGTTGGACCCCTTCTTGCAAGGAAAAATATTCAATTCTCAACAAGGTGTGGAAAATGCCTTT
>CAUYSK010034722.1:0-41558 GCA_963575035.1 Avahi laniger
TTTTCCTGAGTTCTAAGTAGATTCTATGTATCAGCCCTTTATTGGATTTGCAGCATGTGAAAATTTTCTCCCATTCTGTAGGTTGTCTGTTTGCTCTTGTGACAGTTTCTTTGGCAGTGCAGAAGCTTTTTAATATGATCAGGCCCCATTTATTTATTATTGTTGTTACTGTGATTGCCTTTGGGTTCTTCTTCATAAATTCTTTGCCTAGACCAATGTCTAGAAGAGTATTTCCAACATCTTCTTCTAGAATTCTAATAGTTTCACTCCTTAGGTTTAAATCTGTTACCCAGCGTGAGTTGATTTTTGTGAGAGGTCAAAGGTGTGGATCCTGCTTCAGTCTCCTACATGTGGCTATCCAGTTTTCCCAGCATCATTTATTGAATAAGGATTCTTTTCCCCAGTGTATGTTTTTGTCTGCTTTGTCAAAGATTAGATGGCTATATGAGGACGGTTTTATATCTGGGTTCTCAGTTCTGTTCCACTGGTCAATGACTGCTATAATCCAGTCACTCTTTATGCCCCTCTGTCTGGCATCGGTCTGCAACCTGGAGGAGCCATTCTCTTCTCTGTGCCCTTTCAGCACTGGAAACACAGCTTCTCCGTCTCTCCCACTGCACCCTCCCGCCCCTTGTTTCAGTAAAATTTCCCATGTTCACTGTTGTTATATATAAGGCTCTTTGTAAATTGTGAAAGACTCTGAGTTTCTTACCAGGCCTTACTTGATACAGAAAAGAGCTAATAATAGTCACGAGAACTGATGACAAAATATACATGGGAGCAAAAATCTACCAGAAATTTGACAGAATTTCTAGGTCAGCTTCGAATTTCTGGAAATACAGAAATGTGGATTCTAGCCAATCTTAAGGCAAAACAATATCTTAAGGAGATAAGAAACCCAGGCTTATGTACAGATTTTCATAATAAACGAATGAATGAAGCCAGGCAATATAAATGGAAAAAGAGAAATTTAATTCATCATTCACACAAATATTCATTCATTCAGTAAACTTTTGATGGAGTTCAGGATATGCTACCCAAAATATGGCACCTTGGCATTTGCAAAGATAGCAGAAGCTGAAAGTTCGTTCTAACCTTTCCCTTGCCCTTCTCCCCTCAAGCAGGCCACAAAAAGATTCTCTGACCTTCCTCTAGAATTAGTAAAAACCCTTCATTCCAGGGGTTCCCACTCTGTACCAGAAGGAATGGAACATCCTGATCTCCTGACTCAAAGTGACACAGAGAAGAATCTGAACGAACAGACCTTACCAAGTTTCCCCCAGTTTATTAGCATTAGCTCATATCCTTCTGTCTTCTAATCATATTTCTGCATGACTGTTCATAAAAATATATGGTTTTCCCCATTTCTTTGGTCTTCATTTATAAAGGTTTCTGTCACATAAAGTATATTAAATAAATTTGTATGTTTTTCTCTTTTTAATCTTTCTTTTATTACAGGTGCCTCAGGCGTGAACTTTGCACTGGGTGAGAAATCTTTTCTCCCCTATGCGTTTAGTAATCACCAATGTATCCAGTGGCTAGAAATATAGCTGCAAGACAAGCATGGCTCACCCCTCATAAGCTGGCAGTATAGGGGATACATAGATGAGCTCTGATAAATGCTGCAGTAGGAGAAGGTGTAGGATGTTACGGAAGCATATAAGAATAGCACTTAAATCTGACTCAAGTTATTAGGAAAACCTTTTTTGTAAATGACGTCCAAGCTGAAAACTGAGAGCTCAAATCGGGGGATTGGTAAGAATAATCCAGGCAGAGGAAACAACATATCTGAAATCCCAGAAATGAGAAGGAGCCTGCCTATTTAGGATTTGTAAGTAATGCTGGGAGGCCTAGAAAGAAAGCTCAAATTGGTGAGAGAGCCCAGGGCCAAATGGTGAAGGACTTGTAAGTGATGTTAAGGAGCTTGTCTTTTATTTTGAAGGCGATGTGGAGTCATTACGAAGTTTTAAATGTGTTACATGGTTATATTTTTGGGAAATACTACTAGGGCTGCAGTGTAGAGATAAGATTAGAGGGAGGCAAAGTGCAAGTGGATAAATCAGTTGGATTAATTAGTAATCCAAGTGAGAGAGAGTGATGAGTGAAGTAGGGAAGAAATGATGTGCATTGAGAGAATTTTAATAATTTGAGGGGGATGCAGTGGCAGTATTCACAACATTGGGTGATTAGCTGAATATGTACATGGGAATGGTGAGAGAGGTGTCTAGGATGACTCACAGGGCTGGGAAACTGGGTGCTGCCCTTCACCACTAGAAATCACAGGAGCAAGAGCAGACTGGGAAAAAAAAATAATAGTTCTTTTTTTAGATACATCGAGTTTGATGTTTATATAAGAAACACAGGTGGAGGTCTCCAAAAGACACTTGGATACCAAGGGAAGTTCAGAAGAGAGATCTGGATGCAGATTTGAGAGTTGTAAGCAAATGAATGGTACTTAAGGCCAAAGAGTCATGAGGTCATCCAGGGAACACGTGACAGTGGGTAGAAAGCAGGGCCTTGGCATCACCTCTGAGGAAAACCTACATTTGAGGGAAAGGCAGCAAAAAAGGAGGCTGCAAATCAGTCTAAGATGAAGACTCTGAAGAGATCAGAGGAAAATCAGGACAGAGAATTGTCTGGGGAGCCAAGAGAAAGGATTCTGAAGAATGAAGAAGTGGTTCACAATTCCCACCTCACTGGGAGATCAGTACCATTAATCCTGCAGGATATCCACAGGGTTTTTCTATAAAGAAGGCATTGCTGACTTTTCTGAAGGTGTTTAAATTAGGTAAGCCGGAAAACAATTCAGCGTGTTGAGGAGTGAAAGGAAGAAGAAGATGCAAAAATAACAGCCGCTCAGCTGTGAGGAGGAGAGCATGGAAGGAATGTGAGGATTTGTAATATATGCAAAGGTGGAACCTGCCTCAAAGCTGATAGGAGGAACTTCTAGAGAAAGAAGATGAAGGAGAGATTATCAATAGCATAAAGACTCTCCTATTTAGGCAAGATAATACCCCATAAGAATTGAGAGAAAAGGAACTAGGAAAAGAAGAAAGACTTTATAGCAACAGAGGTGGGGTAGGGGGAGATGAGGACATTCCTGCCCAAAGACTTCCAATTTTTTTTTGGAACAGGGGCCAGGGATCATCTGCTGAAGCGAGGAATGGAAGAGAACAAAATGGGGTTTGCTGGGGTCAATTTTAAAGGATGCTTACTTGAAATAATACTTATGGAGAAAGTAAGCTCTGACTGGAGGAAGATAGGAATACTACAGTGTTAAAGGCACAGGTGAGGGTGGAGACCACACATTTGTGTGTTATTCTACCCAATTTATTTTCTCCTGTGGCATTAGGCAGTTTAGGAATAGGTATCAAAGTGGCAGATTCGTAAATTAACTCGGGGGCTAATTGCCTGTGAATGAGATCAAAGAAAAACAGGAAAAAAAGTTCATGATTTTGCCAAGAGAATAAAGTGGGAGCATGATGTGACAGCAGAGCCAGACACGCAGGCACCTGTCACCTTTCCCTCAAGAGGCTTCAGGGAGAGTAGGAGGGGATAGTGCCAAGATAGCAGTGATACCACACACTCTACTCATTTGGAAATAATTTTAAAATTGTGAGGATATTTATTTTTTTGAGGGGTGGGGGGAACTAATTACCTCCCAGAACTCATTACCTAAATAAATTGTATCCCTGTGACAGTGTAAAATTTAGTTCTATTCATTTAGGATATAGACAAGAAAGAAAACCGGTTATCAATTTCCTCTTAGCTGTGGAACCAGTTTATCAAATGCATTTCCATAGGCCTTTTTAGAGTATCACCTGCTTAGCATGGTTCAACATGAAATAAACTGAAAGCTGGACTCTGTCATGCAAACAAGTTTGCACTTTTAAAACATTTACTAGACCTATCATTAAGGACACCAGTTAATACTGAAGATATTGAGGATGACCGTAACTACTGGATCCCATAATTCTGATTTTCTTTATTCACTAATTAAACAAATGTATCGAGCCTTGTTGCTCGGGGCACGAAAATAAAAAATACAGTTCTTGCTCTCAAATTGCTCATGGAGAGGACAAAGGTCAACTAACAATTTCAATAAGTGCAATAATACTGCGAATGATGAGTGAATAGGACAAAGGAAAAGAGCCTGACTCTGCCTCATTAATGGAATCAAGGAAGGCTTTCCTTGTGATTCTGAATTCATTGCATAGTTAAACTTACTTATTTTTAGTTATGCACATAGATATCGACACATTGCAAGGATGAGTTGAGATCCTATCCTGAGATTCTTAGAATAGTAAATACTGACAAATCTGGACCCATAATTCAAATAACACAATATTCTATTGTTTATATGTCTGTGATACCATAAATCAATCACCTGAGCTTAACCTGAAATAGGTTTGCAAAAGCTTAACATCATATTCAAAAATCAGGATTAATCCCTCTCTGTTACATTATTGTTTGATTACAGTCAGCCATCTGGCGTTTTTGAGTTATAGTCGATCGTAGCATTGCTAGGAGAGGCAGAACCCATAGCAAGTCTGCCCTTGCAGAACACCATATACTGGGATTGCAAGGTGCTATACACAAGAACAATGCCAATGACAGAACTAAGAACAATTAAATGGGACTTTTTTTGCAATCTTTATTTGAAAGCTTATGTTCCAATGCTGTAGGTCAAGGAAGGTACTAAATATACAATTCTCTGTCCATTGTTATTCAATGTTTTTAAGCTCATCTATAACCAGTTTATTAAAAAGTGCAAAGGAGACATGAAATGAGCTGGTAGAGCAAATATTATATTGGAAAACATTTATTAAATATAGCATGTTATCAAGATAGTTGAAAATACATTAAGTCAGATTCTCTTGAGTGCCTAAGCACTAGTAGAAAATTTGACACTTGATGTAGTACATTAACTCTTTCATGGTAACATTTAGTGAGTTATTTCTTTAGTCCTTGTGCATTAGTGAATATACCTCATAAAACTGCCTTCATCCAGTGAGACTTGAATCCTCTTACCCATTAGTAGAGGCTACTATTTTGACAATGAGTTCTGATTTCTTAAAATAACTAATCTGGTCCCTTGAACGTCTTGCATTCTCAGTTTCTATAACTCAACTTTTAACATTGATGAAAAATATCATGCAGTTGTATCGATTTGTGAAAAATAAATTCAGTTTTCAACCTCAGCTGGGCTCTCAACTCTTCCTGGTACAGTTCTATCTGTTTAAACAGCTTTCTTGACCATTTGCCACAACTATATTTTGTTAGATACAATTGACATACAATAAACTGTACTGAGTTAAAGTGCACTATTTCATAACTTCTGACATGAGTAAGCACCTATGAAACCATCAAATGTAATCAACATAATGGACATATCCAGCACCCCTAAAGGTTTCCTTGTACCCCTTGGTATTCCTTCCTGCCTATTGCTTCCATCCCAGGCAAACACTGATCTGCTGATCTGTCATTATATATTACTTTACATTTTCAAATTTTATATAGAGGACTCAGTACAGTATATACACTCTTATGCCTGGCTTCTTTCACTCCACATAATTATTATGAGATTTGATTATGTTGTTCTGTGTATCAATGGCTCTTTCCTTTTTATTGATGAGTACTATTTTATTTTATGAATAACTGAAAATTTATTTACCAACTGAACTGTTGATGGACATTGGTATTTTTTAACTTTTTGGCTATTATAAGCATAGCTGCTATGAATATTCATATACAAATCTTTGTATAGACATATGTTTTCATTCTCTTGCAAAAATATCCAGAAGTAGAATGTCTGGATCATATGGTATCTGTACATTTAGATTTTTAAAAAACTGCCAAAATGTTTTCCAAAGTAGTTGTATCATTTAAAATTCTCATCAGTTTTCTTTTGATTAGTATCAGCATAGTGTTAATATATTTCTTTCCATCCTTTAATTTTTAACCTATTTGTGTCTGTATATTTAATGTTGGTTTCCTGTAGGCAGCACATAGTTGGAGCTTTCTTTTTATCCAGTCTGAGAATCTCTGATTCTTAGTTCAGGATGTTTAAACAGTTTACTTTTAATGTGGTTATTGATGTGGTTGTGTTTAAATCTACCATATCATGCTGTAGATTCTCTATCTCATCTGTTTTTTGTTCATTTTTTCCTCTTTTTCTTTATTCTATCAGAAAAATGCAGCATTTTTCTGATTACACTTTGTTCACTTTGTTGGTGTATAATTTGTATGTGTATGTGTGTATGTGTGTGTGTTTCAGCAATTGCTTTTAGTTTATAGTACATATCTTTAAGTAATCACAGTATATCTTCAATTAATATTATAAAGCTTTATAAACAATATAAGAACCTTATGACAATATAGTAAATATTTTCATTTATGACCTCACAACCATATACTATTGTTTCATACACATTTTTTCTCAATATGTTACAAACCTCACACTACTGTGCTATTACTTTTCTTTATACAAGAACTGCCTTTCTAAGATATTTTTAAAATGGGAAGAAAATTCTTTTATATTAAGTTACAAGTTTAACATTTCTGATGCTCTTCATTCCTCTGTGTAAACCCAGATTTCCATTTGGTGTGATTTGCCTTCAAACTGAAGGGCCTTTAACATTTCTTGCCTTGTAGGTCTGTTGGTAAATATTTTCAGCTTTTATTTGTCTGAAAAAGTTTTGTTGTATTGTTATTCTGAAAGATATTTTCAGTGAGTTTTTCTTTCAGTACTTTAAAAAAGTAGCTCCACTGACTCCTTACTTGCATTATTTGCACCCAGACATCTGTTGTCATTCTCACACAGCAAACTGGAGCAATCACAGGCTCACCTTCTTTTTCTCCCCTCTCTGAAAGAAGAGATTATTGTACTTTTTTACCTGATGTCCAGTGTCTGAAAATCATATTTCTTAATTTTGTCCAGTTTTTTAATTGTTTAAAGCAGTAAAGTAAATCCAGCCCGTTACCCCATCCAAAGCAAAACCAGGAGTCCATAATTGCTCAATCTTCAATATTTTCTTCAGGTTTCCTACCAGTCCTCCTTCTCCCCACTGCCCCTCAAGAGACAACCTGACTCAAAGCCTTAGGTTAACTTCTTGTCCCTACACTCTACAACTTACCTAAATTTGTAACCACTTTTTAATTCCTCTCCTTTCTTCCCCTAAACCCTATGAGCTCAGGTCTGTCAGGGTCCACAATCTCCAGTCAACTCTTCCACGTGTGTCTTCAGCATTTTCCTCTGTCCTTACTCTTTTCACCTGGCTGCTCCTTCTCAAGTCTAGTTCCTCTGTGAATGTTATTCTCCAGAATTCTGTCTTGTCTCTTCTAACAATATAGATTCTGCCCAATGGCATCAGCCTACTCATACTGGCACAACAGAACAGGAAACAGAAATTAGTGTCCTCACAGTTTTGGAGGCTGGAAGTCCAAGATCAGGTGTAGGCAGGGCTGGTATCGGATGAGGCCTTTCTTCCTAGCTTACAGATGGCTGTCTTCTCACCACACCCTCATGTGGCCTTTTCTCTGTGCACATGCACCCCTGGTGTCTCTTCCTCTTCTCATAAGGACACCAGTCATGTTGAATTAGGGTCCCTCATATATTATGTTATTTAGCCTTAATTACCTCCTTAAAGTTCCTATCTCCAAATACAGTCACATTGGAGTTAGGCCTTCAATATATGAACTTTTCAGGGACACGATTCAGTCCACAACACTGACTGACTTCACCTTTTCCCATTACTTCAACTGCTCACTATGACCAAATCCAAATCTCAACCCTAACCTTTTTCCTGAGCATCAATCTGTATATCCAAATCTCTATTAAACATTTTCCCTTAGATGGTGTATCTATACTTTACTCAATATGTTCAAAATTAAACTTCATTATCTATCCCTTCCACAGCAAGTTTTCTGGATTCACTTTTTTAGTAAGTTACATCACTCGTTATCCATCTACCTACCAGAAAATGTGGGAGCCATCTTTTCCCCTTCTGCCTCTCACTCACGACATCCAAGTTTTGACCGACTCTTACCAAATCTATCTCCTTAGTATCCTCTGAATCTGCTTCTTTCTCTTTGTTGCCACTGTTAGCACCTTAGTTCAAAAAATCATACATTCTACTTGGGTTGTAATATATTTTGCCCTGGTCTCATCTCCTTGTAACCATGCTCTACTCTCCTGTTGTGATTAATACCTTTAAAAGACAAACTCGAATATATTATTTACATATTAACACTCTTCAAAGATTTCTGACTATCTTTGACACCAGGATAAATCCAAAGTCCTTAACATGACCTATAGGAAGGCTCTTTCATGACCTCGTCACTACATGCCTCTCTAACTTTTCTCTGCACTCCCTGTTGTTCCCAACTTTCCAAAATCTACACTCTATATTCTGTAATGAATTATTTGTAGTTTCTCAAATGTAGCTTGCTGTTGTAAATCTTTGTGGCTTTACTCATGTTACTTTTTCTGAAGTGTTTTTTGCTTGGCTAACTATTTTCTTCCTCAAAATTCAACACAGAGGTTATTGCCTCCCTATAGGTAGTTACTGAACTGGACTTCTTTATTTTTTCCAGTTTGAAATAGCTTCTCCATTATAGGCTTCCATGGCATTCTGTGCTTTCCTTTATTTATCACATCCCTAATGATTTTTAGCATTTATTTGCCTGGTCCTCTGTTAGACATAATCTTCTGGAGAGTATATATTCTTTCTCTTATTTCTCCATAACCAGGACTATTATACTAGCAGTTATAAATAAAAGTTTCATGAAGGAATGCTTTAACAAATCGAGGAATGTACTTGATTCCATTGACCTACAGACTCATTCCTGATAACTACAAAACATCTAGAATACATTTTCATATGCTGCACAACAAATATATACTTTACATTTCTATATTAGGAAAACAGTTGCATTAGAAAATGTGTTGTTGAAATGGTACCAATTAAGTGTTACTCAACCAGAGATAATACTCGGTAACTTTACTCTCATGCAGGAAATTTCTTTATTTTTCATCTTAAACTATAGGTCAGAGAGTTATTCAAAAGTAGATAGCTACAAAGACATTCAAGTTGACTTGGTGTGGTTTGTACAATGTTGAAACTTTTAAAAGACTATTCATCCAGGTTTAATTTTCACATTAGCTGGCTCATTACTTGCTCCCCAATCCTTAGTAAATACTGGTCTTTGTAAAGCCTCAAACTCCCTTAAAATCTTAGCTCCTGATCTCAGTGTCATCCAATCCCAACTCGGTGATACTTTTTCTACCACATTTTTTTTTGTCAAGCAACTCTTCTTTCCAAAACGCTGCCCAAATGCTTTCCAGACTCAACAGCTTCTTTTCTCCTGCTCCACAGCTTCCCAGATATTCACAGCCAACATGAGCATTTCTTTACCCATCTGTGCTGTTCTTGCCTTTAGTCTCCTCACTCACTTTGAATCCCTTCCTCATAATATGTTCTTCATATTATCTTCCAACTCCAAGTGTAAAATTGCTCCACTCCAGGTAAAAATCATTGCTATCACATAGGCTGCCTGGCACAGAAGTCCTCCATAGAACAGAGCACTGACATTCTGAAACCTAAAAAATACTGTGAATATTCCTGCTTAGGGAAACTCTCAATCTCTATGCAAATTTTGCAGAAGGACATTTTCAGCACACCCTGCTTTGAGTGTGTGAATCATAATGAAAGTCAGTGCTGATATCAATTATGCCTAACTCTTTCCCCAGGCATAGGGCTGTTATTGCTGCAGCCCCACTCTGACAGTCAGAATCACTTAGAGACTTATGTTAACTGTGGCAAATCAGGTCTTGCAGCCCTTCACTTACTTGAGCAGCTAGCAAAGTTTCCATTACTCATGCTATCTGTAGCCTCTGAGACCAAACCAGGTCTTCGGCTTCAACAGGAAGTTACTGTTTTTACTTCTCTGACCTGGGCCCCTTGTCCCACTTCTGATATTTAAATTTTTGGTTTGATACTAGAACTCTACAGGACTCATATCTTGTTGTGGTGGTGAATTTTATTAGGCCTATAATTTTATCAGGCCCATAATTTTTATTTATGTCAAAGAGGCCTCAGAGTGCCTGGATATTTGATTAAACATTATTTCTGGGTGTGTTTGTGAGTATATTTCTGGACAACATGAGCATTTGAATCTGTAAACTGAGTAAAGCAGATTTTCCTCCTCAATGTGGGTGGGCATCATCTAATTTATTTGAGGCCTAAATAGAACAAAAAGGCAGAGGAAGGAAGAATTCACTATTTCTCTCTGCATGACCAATTGAACTAGGACATTGGTCTTTTCCTGCCCTCAGATTGGGACTTGCCCATCGACTTTCCTGGTTTCAGGAAAGGTTTCAGTCTTTGGACTCAGACTAGAACTACACCACCAGCTCTCCTGGTTCTCCGCTAACTGAAGATCAAGGGACTTAGCCTACATACCCAAGTGAGCCAATTCCTTATAACGTGTGTATGTGTGTGCATGTGTGTGTGCGTGTTTGTGTATGTGTGTGTATATATATATATGTATATGTATGTGTGTGTATATATATAAAAAATTTTCTCTTGGTTCTATTTTTTTGGAGAACCTTGACTAAGACACTTGCTGAGTCTAAGACTAAGATTTCTTGATAGCTGAGTCCTTATCTTGACAAATAAATGTGCCTACTACTCCATACTGGGGCCATATTTGCTCTTGCCAATACCCTCCTTTCCATGTTCCCATTTTCATTAGCTGTCTGCTGTCTGACTGCTCTAATATCACAAGTCTGCCTACATTACCTTATCTTCCTTATTATGATTCTCTGCTTCCCCTCATGCAACTTCTAGTGAGACCACTAATTGAAAGATCATTCGCTTGTCCCTTTGATTTTCAGATGCTGAGGTCTCTCCATTTAAAATGGATACTCTCCCAGGACTGTAACTATTTCTATTCTGCCAAGACCTAACTCAATATCTGCTCCCTCTGGTCTATAATGAGTGTAACGCATAATTTGGGAACCAGTCACTACCCAATCCCCAAGAGTTAGATAACATATTTTAACAAAATACCAGCCCAAATATTTTAAATGAGCATATTATCAGTAAATTTAAGGGATGTCAGTGTGATTTAGTTCTTGAGAATAAAGTACAAGGTATGATAGTTTGCTGAGTACAGTCTACAATTTAAAAAACTAGTAAAAGTGACCTTTTCAATTTAGAAACCCATTTAATTCTCCCAATTTAATTATTTCTAATATGGCACTAATTACTTGGTGCTTTATTTTTTTGTACTTGCAAGCAACCAAATAATGAAGAGGCCCTACAATAAGGAATAATTATTCATTAATGGTAAAAGCTTCTATTTAAAACAATTTCAGTTCAATATATGTATATATATAAATAAAGTGGATATATATGTAGACGTACTTAAAACTAACACCTTTACATGTTAGTTCCTCTTTCAGTAATACAGAGATGTGTGTGTATGTGTGTGAGTGTATCATTAAGTTAATAATGAATTTGCATTGCTATAATATGTTGGACTCTACTAAACACAAATATCCTGACCTACTGAAAAATCATAGACTAACATAAATAGTAGAAAAAGTAAATTGCTTAAATATTTTGGTATAAATGATTTTTATGATATACAAGGTAAATTATGATCTGTAGAGATAATAACCAAATACTGGTCTCCCTGATTGCATTTTCTACCCTTAAAGATTTGGGGCTTCTTCTTGATTTCTAGTATCAGAGAGGTGCAGTTGTCTCTCACTTTGTATAATCTTTCTAAAAAGAATTCATCAATAACCATAAACTCTTGAGCTGATTTTTCTCGAGGGCTTAACTACTAGGATAAGGAAAGAAAAGCAGTGTGAGAATGTGAGCAAAGAAGAGGAAAGAAAAATGAAAAGAGATGGGAAGAAATTGTCATTTATTAAAAGCCTACTGTAAGTCAGACACTATGTTGACTCATAGTTATCTTATGTATTCCACAAAACTATGTTAGCACTTACTATCTCCATTTTGTAGTGAAAAAAACTGAAGCCCAGAGATGTAAACTAACCTCACAAATGACATGGTTAGAGTGTAACAGAGGCCAAAGTGCAAACCTAGCTCTCTCCGATGATACAGTCCATGCCCTTTCCATAAAGCTGTTTTTTATGTACGTTCATATGTAATTCCAATATACATCCTATCTACATAAGTACATTCATATGTATAACAACTATACACATGTATATACAATATTTAATAAAGATAAGTAATCTTTATTAGAAAGTAGGTGTGTACTACCAACCAAAATAATAGATGAGTTTTTTGATCAATACATTCTTCTATTCAACACGTATTTACCAGGTGGTATGATAGTTGTATTATCATTGTACTGTACTAGCCTCTGGAAATACAGAAATGAAAGAAGTCCTTGACCTCAAAAAGCTTTACAGTTGAGAGGAGAAGAAAGGAAAGCAAATCCACAATTTGAATACAGTACGATAAGCACAGGGGATGGAGGTACATACAGATCGCAGTGGGAAAGTCAATAGCTGACTTGGAGATGAACATGGGGACAAGAAGGGACAGAAAGTATTAGAAGATTTCTTGGAGGTGATGTTTAGATTTACAAAGGACAGATAGAAATCCTCAAAGTGAAGAAAAAGTGGGAGGGCTTTTGGGATGAGAAGACAACATGTGCAAAGATGCCAACGAGAGAAGGAGCCAGACCACTGAAAGAAACGTAGGTTTATTCATATGGCAGATAGGAGCTCTCGACACAGGGAGAAGTGCAGGAGGACTCCCACTTGGTTGGTTTGGGTGACTGGGTCAATTGTGATGCCATCTTTTGGGGAACAAAGTTGATTATGGCATCGCTTTGCTATTTAAATAAATCTTAAATCTCTGAGCATGATCTACAAAACTTCTGCCAATGCCAGCCTCTTCTTCAGCGATGTTCCTACCCTTACCATGCACCCCATTTCTTCTCAGCCTCTGGTCTTCACACCTATGGATCCTTCTCCTTGGAACAATCTCTCCATGCCTACCCTTTCACACCTACCCTCTCAGCCTAAATGGTACCTACTCAGGAAGTCTTTCTATAGCCCCCAGACTGGGACAGATTGCCCCATTATATATTCTATAACATAACCTTCAACTTTAGCTATCTAACCCTTACAACAGTTAAAATTATAAAGTCATTTTGAGTAGTATATACTCAATACCCATCTGTCAAAATATAGTATCTGTTTCGGTCACTGTTTATCTCTAGTGCCTACTCCAACATTAATTATTTCTGAGGACTCCACAAGCATATGGAGTGGTGGATTGTGAAAGGAATATTGAAGGAGTTTGGAAGTAGGATGGGAATTTGGAGGCAAACATGAGCATAAGGTATCTGTGGAGCATCCATGTGGAAATGTTCATAGAGTAACTTGTCTTTCTAGAATTTCAGAATTTGTGTTTTAGTATTCAGGTGGGACCTCTGGCAAGAGCACAAATTTAGGAGTAGTTGGTAAATAGAATGTACCTGAAACTATGGGAATTGATGAAATAACCAAAATAAATGAATGAAGGGAGACAGGAAACATCATCACCTGGCCCAAAAGCATAGAAGGGGCAGGTAAGAAATGAGACCTAACCAGAGCTTCCTGAGAGACAGGAAGAAAACTAGGGAAGTGGCATCAGGCAGTCAAGGGAAAAAAACTTTCTAATAAGGAAAATAGAGTCAGTAATGCAAATATCCTTTTTTGTTCACTTAAAAGGAGTCAAGTAATGAAGTCTGAATACATAGTGTTGGATTTTGCAATTCTGAGGGTCACTGACAACTTAAGAGACACCTCCTGGGAGCTACAGGGAGAAAGTCCAGTGCAGTAATTCATGGATTGAATCATTTAGCCAGTCTTACTGACTGTGTACTAAACACAGGGCTTACCCTTGTTGGTGGAGACACAACAGTAAATAAACAGGAATGCTTCCTATCTTCATGGAGTTTAATGCACTAAGATGGCATAATTTTAGCTTTGCAGCAATCCAGGTATTTTAATCCTTATTTTCTTATATTAATATATTTCCAGCTGCTTCAAACATTTATGTTGCCTGCCTGGTCCCTATTGGCATGGACTATGGACTTCAGAAACAATGTAAAAAGTGCTATAATCAGTTATAATTGTACATGTAACTGCACATATAAACAGAACTACTCCAGTCATAAAGGTCAAGGAAGTAGTGAGTCAGGAAAACTAAGGATGACAGCGATCAAAAAAAGGAAATGTTTGCTATAATCAAATGGGAAGATCCTCAAAATTGGGTGAGTAGGCACAACAAAAACAAAAGAAAAAGTAAGTGAATATAACAACCAGTTCCATCTCTGTGGTTTGAGAACAGGAGAAGAAACGGCATCCAAATGTAGCAATATTTGATAGCAAAGCTTAAAATATTTTTTTGTACATAAAGAGGCGATTTCTGCCCTTAACAACCTCCATCCACCCTAGTTCCTAAAGGGAGACCTATCTTGGCCTGTGGCGGTTGAGCAGGCCTTGTTCTGGGTACCTCATTGAAGGAACACACACAGCTAAGAGAATCCCCCATGGCGCTACCCTCTGGCTTCCCCTCTGCTTTTACCTAATATTTCTAGCTCGTACCCTAAACAGTTAAAGAATGTAAATAAATCAACCGTATTTCCTCACCAGTGTCCTCAAATTTTTGCCAACTGGCCCACCTACACTCCCTGGGATACTGTGGAGGTCTAAAACAATTCTTTCTTGAGATTTCCTCCCCAAAATCCATTACTTGGTAATAAATTGTACTTTTTGACTTTTTCTTATGAAATGAGTAATTCTTTTTGCCTATCTTTTTGTTTTATTTCTAGATATTTTATAGATTTTTTAGAATAACAAAAATTTTCTTTTGAGATGATAAACCAGAATATTTATTTATGGAATACCATCTGGTGCCAAGTTACTTGCCAATAGAAAGGTGACAAACATAATTCTATGCTAGTTTTGATTCAATAAATTATTTATGATGCCTTTGGTAGCCATTAAAAGAACAATAAAAAAGGTTACCTTTACCTTATTGTGAAGTTTTATTTTAAACCTTTAAAAATGTACTTATCAAATTTCCAGATTATTTAGATTCTGGTAACTGTTTAGAGTTTGATATGAAGGATGATAACATTTAAATGGAGAAGAAGAAATATTTCTAAATAAAGGCAGGGGAGAAGTCAGAGGGCCTGGCTTCTTTTTATCAGGTGCAAGGTAGCTGGTGAAATACTTTGAAGGAGGAAACACAGTTTTGTCTTTCAATGTATTTGACCATTTGCCCTATCTTTTCTTTATTATTTTTCTTCATCCCTTTCAGTGCTTTTCCCTAATCATGCTTAAAATCCTGCCTCTCTTCCTAGTTTTCTCCTAATCTTCAAAGTCATATTTACTGATATGGCAAGAAAATTAGAATTTGGGGAAATAGATAAAATAATTTTTGTTAGTATTTTACATATGCCTGTACCCAAGAGCTTTCTATAGTTTTTTCTCCTTACATCGTTGTTGGAGATGGGGAAGGAGTCCTCTTTTCTTATAGTTTTGCTGTCTAGAAAGCCAGTTCTAGTTCAGATCTCCACCAAAATTTAAAAGGACTTTCCCAGGGAAACACAGTCAGCATATATTCTTCCTAAGGAAAGTCAGAAGGACGTAGAAGATATTTTTAGAACAAAAGTAAAAGGCAAAAGTCTAAAGTAGCTTCCAGTAACTATCACAGCAATAGGTCAAGAACAGGGAGAATGCTTTATTAGACCATCATGATATTCTCCACACTGAATATCTTCCAGACTAGTTCCCAAGGAATCATGTCTGAATTTTAGGAAGAATTGGCTGCAGAAAAGTAGCTGGTAAAAGCTCAAAAAGCCCTGTTGCATGAGCTCTCCATTATACACTGAGAGCACAAAGCAGCACTGCATAGTGGCCTGTGTCACAGAGGGCCTCATTAATGGGGAATGGGCTGTTCTTCATTTGGATCCAAGACTGAGCCCAGAATAGAAACAGTGAATAAGCCAGGAGCCATACCCCACCCCACCTCCAGCCCCGATCTCCCTTGACTGGGAAGGGCAGCTGGCTTCAGCAAGCACTTAGTAATTGGGAGTAATGATGGCGGCAATCACAGGAGAAGCAGCAAGAGGAGTACTGCCACACTGAGCCAGAGCAGGTGCAGGCAGGTAGCAGTGACCACCAAGGGCCAGTTCTCCAGAGAACAAGATCTATCTGTGGGTGCCAGGTAGGAGGGGTTGGTGAAATACGCTATTTTCAGAAGCAAAGGAAGTCAATTACAAGAAACCAATTTCTTTGAGCATGACTCTATCTTTGCTTCTGTGGTGTTATGGCCATTGGAAACATAGGTTACATAATTTACTTAAGGTTTGTCATTCTTCTTTTAAGTCTGATGAGGATTAATGACTGCAGCAGCCAACACTGAGTACCTACAGATGTGTTGTCTTTAAGCTCTGTGGCATACTACCAGTTACTGAGAACACTCAGGGTGCTATGCTTAGTTCCTGTGCCTTATCTCATTTGTCCTTTACAATAACCCCATGAGGCGGATATTAGTCCTATCTTCGTCGCATACATTGAAAACAAAAAACTAAGGCATAGAAAGTTTAAGAAACATGTCCAAGTTTATAGAGCCAATACAAGACAGAGTCAAACTTTGAATCTGGTCATTCTGGCCGCAGAGCCCAAACTCTCAACCACTTTATTATCCAGGTGGGGGCTAGAAGCTGAGCACCGGGAGCTGGCAGAATTGTCATACACTTGGAATCCATTTCAAACATAGAAGAAATCCAAGACATAGAATGGAAGATGGTAGCTTTAAAGAGGAAAGGAAGGTGGGTCTACTTATTCTAGTCCTACCCATCAACTCTTGGGGGGATTACTGAAATAAGCCCCTGATATATTTCCCAGTTTCTACTCTTGCCTTTATAATCTAGTCTCCGTACAACAGCCAGAGATATCTTTTTGAAAGTCTAATAAGACAGTGCCCTTCTTCAAGTGATTCAACAACTTCCTACTTTAAGATAAAGTCCAGCCCGGCCTCCATGATCTGACTTTTGCTTCCCAAGCCATCCTGCTCTCCTACCTCTCTCTCATTCCTTCGCTGTGCTCCATCCACAGTGACATTCATTTGTTCCTCAAAAGATCAAGCTGGTTCCCACCTCGGGCTGGGCCATTGTACTTGCTCTCCCGCTGCCAAGGCTGCGCTTCCCTTGCAACCTTGCAAGCTCCTTTCCATCCTTTAGATTTCAGAGGAAATGTCATTTCTAGAGAGCCCTTCCCTGACCACCCTTTCGGACGTATCTCTACCTAGCTGTCTATCACATTACCTTGTGTATTTTCTCCATAGTATTTACCCTGATCTGTAATTGTTCTGTTTGTTGGTTTTCTTGTTACCACCTGTCCCTCCCTCTGTCTGTCCTTTCCCATTCCCATTCTCCCCATACAACAAAATCAAAGATGGTCAAGGGAGGGTTTTGTCTTTTCTTACATACTGACTGTCTCTCCATATCTACAAGATATTAGGCACTCTATACAAATTTCTTGAAAGAATAAATGAATAAATAGTTAATGTTTATTGTATGACTTTACATTTATATAGTAAGCTCTTTGCAGGCAAAGACCATGCCTTATTTGGACAGAATTTGATACAGCATCCTGGAAAGTACTATGTGATGACAGATACAATAAATGTTATTATAGATTTTGAAAAGTCTTTCAGGATAACATTTAAAGTGATTCCAATCTCAGTTTTCATGGTAGAAAACCAAGCCAAAGAAGCAGCAACAGAAAGTTCTGACAAATATGTATATAAGAGTAGGAATCTATGGATATATGGCCTTAAATAATATTAATAAGATGTGAGGGTCTTTTTTCCTGAGAATACTTTAAAAATCTGGAAGATGTTAATGGTTTTTGCAAAGAGCAAGTCTCTGCCACATTTATCTCCCTATGTGTGCTGAGCACCCGTGGATTTCAGCAGTTCCCTTTTTAAAGGGGCCCATGGTGCCTAGAAGATCACATGATCAAGAGAATTGAGTTTAGTAGTTCCACAAGAAGAGAGTCTAACTGAGGTAATGTATCTGAAATTAGTACCTAAATTAAAAGTTTGAGACTCAGCTTTCCCAGAAGTAATTTCTTCTCTCATCAGGGAATGTATATGCTATAAATAAGATTATGTAGCTCAAAAGCTAATTGTTTGAGAACACCTAATTGAAAGTAATAGCTAATGAAAGGGTCGCATTAGTGACTTAATGTTAGTGGTCACATTAGAATCCTGCATTTATACCATCCTGGTTTATTTCTTCTTTCAGAGTTGGCCTTAGTGGAGAAGTAAATTATTCTGGGATAGCTGCAGCAGCTGATGCATGCTGGACCTGGATCAAAGCACATTAAAGACCATAACAAAGAAAGCTCCATTTCTAATTCAGAGATTCTTAGAACCAGGGTGTAATTCTGTCTGAACTAAAACAAATAAAGGGTCTCTGAAAGCATCCAACAAACATTAGGAGCAAATAGTAGAGTTCATTGTTCTAAACTTGATGTGTAAGGAGACGTGGACAAATTAGAAAACAGGAAAACAAATTACATGTTAACTTCTCCCACAGTCTCTACATTATACTAATGTGTTCCACACAGGGTGGGATTCGAATTTAAAAATGAGAAAATGCTTCCCTCCATCAACAAACCTGGCCTTGAATAGAGGCATACAAAACAGATTCACACATCACTGTCTGACAAGATGTTCACTGATAATTTTAGCAGTGCTGAAGAACTTATTGATACACTTTTTCCTCTTAGAAAAGCATCTTAAACTCATGGAAAAAAAGAAATAGAGTACAAAAAGCAAATAGGGAATTTGAAACTTTGCAAGAAAGTGGGTGTCTGAAGTAGGACATCTTAAAAAAGGTCAGACAACATGGTGGTGCTTATGAACAATTGCCTTGTTATCAGCAAATTTTTATCCAAACTTTTAGTACATAAAAACTGTTAAATAAAAATAAACCATTTACAACGTAACAGCAGATTGACCTCCTTTAGTTTAAAAATTACAGAACAAAATAACAAATGACACAGCTAATGTATAAGAAACATAAGGATCACTCACCAGAGGCATCTCTATGACCTTTCAATAACTACTGGACACAGAGGGAAGCCATCAGTGATGTTTGGTCTGGGCACATTGCATTAGTCACAAAAGGAAGTTTCCATTATTTGTTAAATATACTTACTGGTAAATATGCTAATGAAAGAGTAGATTTAAGTATCTAATTCTTCTGAGTTTTGGGCTTTGACTATCTGAAAGAATATCCCAATTTCTACAAGAATTTTAAGTATATTTTAATACAGTTGATTTACTGACTAATCCACTCATTTGTTTAACAAATATTTGTGGAAGGTAATTATGCAGAGGGGCAAGAGATGCCCACAAAGGATGACTGGAAACATTGCACTGGCAACAACTTAAGGATATTATATGCCTATTGTATTATATCCTTTCTGTTTAATCTTACAAAATTTCATTTTCTCCCCCAAATGGTAGTTATTTCACTTTTCGGGGGGGGGGCATGGGGAAAGAAGGAGCTAGCCCAAACAAACTAAAAGGAAAAAATAATGCAACAACAGAACTAAATCTTAATCAGTTAGGAAAAGCAAGCTGGGAGATTGCCTGGGACCCATGGTGCCTTGAATAAGCAAAAAGTCTGAAACACTAGGCACCATATTCCGGGCAACAAAATTATTTCCAGATTCCACTTATTCATGGAGATAAGGCTTCTAATTTATCATTAGAGATCCTTAGGGCTCTGGAGAGAATGGGCTTGAGAGCACGTGTTCATGATGAGGACAGCTAAATGAGGCCTATTAAATTGGGACATAGACATAAGTAACTCTTGGACCACTGTTACATGTGAGCTAGGAAGCCACCCCCACTCCCACTCCTGCTACCAATGGCCTCCATTATCACCTTGGCAATATTCATATCAGAGCCTGAAAGTTATAATGTTCAGAAAATGTTGAGGGATTAAACTGATTCTTCCCTTTCATATCTGAAAAATTCTAAACAAACTATAAATAAATGTCTGCCTCTAACTACATAACAAAGACTGTTTAAATATTCATACTGAACTACCATCGTCTAGGCAGGGAAGTCATGCTATCTAGATATTTTGAAAAATACATAAAAATTGCATATACTAAAATATCATAAAATCGATTTACCTGGCTGTGTAAATTAAAATCACATTTAAGTTGGTAGTTTTATACTGAATTATGACAATATGCAACAGATGAATTTAAAAATGTTTATGTGTTAAGATGATATAATTATCATGAGATATAATTTTAATAAATAAACAAATGTCTTAATTTGTATCAAAATGTACTCATGATTCTAACTGAAATACTAAAAGCTACCAATACTTGATATACAAGAGAACAAGAATAGTCCATAAATATAACCTCAATAACAAATCTCTGAGGACAATTTTCTTAAAAAAAATCTATCCTAAGATTCTAAGAGGACTTTTATAGCTGTGTATGGGCCCAGAAGTTGTCACAAAGCCTTCCATGTTCCCAAGTACCAGTCTCCAACTAAGGAAAGAATTAAACCTCTATCATGTAGGCCAATAATACTAAGAGAATATCAAATCCCAAGATCTTGGACAGGGATATTTCTTTTAAAAAAAAATGCAGGAAAATGTAGACCTACATTTCAGTGAAGTGGATGATTAATAAAACCATGCACCTAAGAGAATGCAAAACTAAGAAGTACAGCATGCCTATTTAGGTCAGCTATTTTTCAATCTACTTCAGAATTAAAATCAGGTAACATGAACACAGTTATTTCATATTAAAGCGGGACAGCACTTTCATTGTTGACCAAATTTAAAAGTGGTACATAGTATCGATATATGCCATTACATAAAATATTATTTTCTCCATATTACTGATATACTTCACTAGAAGAGGTTACTGTTGATAAAATATTTAAACATCTCTATTTCAAATGAACTACCACAGACCATGCAGTGTTACCAATAGGAGTGTAGTATTATTCAGACTACATGCACAGAAGCAGAGTGCAGTAGCAAAAACAGCTAAATATCTAGAATTGCAGGAAGAAAAATATTCTACAGAAACATATAAACATAACCTATTCTAATATACAGGCCTTTTGGTACTTATGTTACTTAGCACCTCTCTACCTAATAATTTAAGAACATATGACTTGATACTGTCTTTACTCATGCTTTCATTCAGGAAATGTTTGTTGATTCCCACCTTTGGGCCAAGCACTATTCAAGAGGCTAAGAAATATGGGAGTATAATCAACAAATTTCCTTTTCTTGTGGAGCTTACATGGCACTGAGGGAGGGTGTAGAATATTACACATATAAAAAAATTTTCTAAGATAATTACAGATTCTGATAAACTCTATGAAAGATTGGAAGAAAGAGCCAATATGACAGTTTAGGGACTTTAAATAGTATAATCAAGAAAGGCTTCTTTATAAGGTTAAACAACCAGAAGGAGAAAGTTTACAGAAGGTCACAGGAAGACCCTGCTAAGTAGAAAGAATACATACAAAGGCCTTAAGGCAAATGACAACTTGATTTTTTTTGAAGAATTGAAAAAAAGGCCAGAATGGCTGAAGAAAAAGTCCGTTCCTGATTTGTGCTTTCAGCAAAGCTACTTGCCCTCCCATGATTAACAATTAAAAACTGGAAAAAATATATGAAAAAACTTGTTTTCAGACATTGAAAACAGGCAGTGCAAGACTGTGACCCCTAAGTGAAGGGAAACTAATGAGGTGACTCCTACCATTTCCTCAGCTTTTTGCCTGAAGTTACAGATCATGTTGGGAGGAAGGAGGAGCACAAACTGGGAGCAGGGAAGTTGAGGTAGCTGAACTTGGCATAAGAGTACCATAGAGGAGGAAGCTATTCATAAAAAGTGCTTCAAAAATCTGAAAAAGGGTTGCCAGCATCTTTGGATGTGAAGTGTATATGTATAGGGTAAAACTCCATAGGGCTAAACAAAGAGTAACAGTCTGCGGGCTGAACAATTTTCAGAGCTTATACAGAGCAGGGAGACATTCAAATTTCTACAAACCAAGAGGAGACAGTTTGTTGAAATCCTAGAATAAAGGCCTCTAGATCCACAGGAGGATTAAATTGTTCTGCAAGTAAGCTAACTGCCTGCCAATACAGGATGATTGTTAAAGAAAAATAACACAATCCAGACATTCAAGACATATGAAAAGGAGCAAACTTTAACTCAGGCCCAGAAGTAATATCAGTCAATAGAAACAGGCCCATGAATGACAGAAATGATGGACTTAGCAATCAAGAACTTCAACACAACTGTGACAAATATGCTTACGGTCTTAAATATATGAACATAATGAAGAGAGGAATAAAAATTATGAAGAAAAAAAAGGATGGAATTTCTAGAGATAAAAAACATAATATCTGAAATAAAAATTCATTAGATTGGTAAATTAGACATGGCAAAAAAAAGATCAGTGAATCTGAAAACATAACATTAGAAATTACCCAATCTGAAGCACACAGAAATAAAATGCCAAGAAATAAAAGAACAGAGTCTCTATGATCTACATGACAATATTAAATGGTCCAAAATTCATGCAGCTGGAGACACATAAAGAGGGGAACAGAAAAAATATCTTAAGAAATTTGATAAAATTTTTCCAAATTTGATGAAAATTAAAAACCTACAAATACAATGACTTCATCAAATCCCAATCAGAAAAATACAAAGTAAACCATGAGAATAAGCATCATAATTATTAATAAATTGTTAAAATTCAGTAATAAAGATAAAATATAAAAAGCAAGCAGAGAAAGAGCAAACATTGCACAGAGGAGAACAAAGATAACAATTGCCAATTTCTAACAAAAAAACATTGCAAGCAAGAAGACAATGGAGTGAAATTTCTAATGTGCCGAAAGAAAAGAGTGTAAAACTAGAATTCTGCATCCAGCCAAACTATCTGGCAAAAAAAAAATTGAAAGGAAACAAAGACATTTCAAACAAAGAAAAGGTGAGAAAATCTGAAACTAGCAAATTTTTACTCTAAGTAATGATAATGAAAATTATTTGGGTTGAAGGAAAACAATACAAAATGGATACTGGGATCCACACAAAAGAATAAAGAGCACAGGAAAGGGTAATATGTAGGTATACAAAAAGTTAGTTTTTCTTATTTTTAAAATTTTAAATAGTCCACTGTCTATTTAGAGCAAAATCCATGACAATGTATTTTCAGGTTTATAGCCTATGTAGAGGTAAAATATATATTAAAAATACATAAAGTCAAAATGAGACAAAAAGAAGTATATTGTTGTCATGTACTTACACATGAAGTAATATAATGTTAGATGAACGTAGACTTTGATAGGTTTAAGACAGATATTATAAGCCACAGAAAAAGCACTAAAAGAATAAAGGATATAGCTAATAAACCAATAATAGAGATAAAACAGAATAATAAATGGCCGGGTGCGGTGGCTCATGTCTGTAATACCAGCACTCTGGGAGGCCGAGGTGGGTGGATCGTTTGAGCTCAGGAGTTCGAGACCAGCCTGAGCAAGAGCAAGACCCCGTCTCTATCAAAAATACAAAGAAATTAATTGGACAGCTAAAAATATATAGAAAAAATTAGCCGGGCATGGTGGCACATGTCTGTAGTCCCAGCTACTCGGTAGGCTGAGGCAGTAGGATCGCTTGAGCCCAGGAGTCTGAGGTTGCTTTGAGCTGGGCTGATGCTACGGCACTCACTCTAGCCAGGGCAACAAAATGAGACTGTGTCTCAAAAAAAAAAAAAAAAAAAAAAAACCAGAATAATAAAAATTACTCAATTCAAAAACATACAAGAAAGGAAGAAGGAACAAAGAACAGATGAAATGCGGAGAAAATAAATAGCAAGATAGCAGACTTAAAACTAGCATATCAACAATTACATCATTAAATAGTCTAAACATCCAATGAAAAGGTAGATTGTTAGACTGTATAAAAAAGCAAGACTTAACTATCTGCTGACTGTAAGAAAGCTACTTTAAATTACAGAGACACAAATGGGCTAAAAATAAAAAGTTGGAAGAGAATATGCCATGCAAACATGAGAAAGTAGGAATGGCTAGATAAATATTAGATAAAAACTGATATCTGACTTCAAAACAAGGAATATTACTAGAGATAAATAAGGATGTTCCATAATGGTAAAAGGATTAATTCATCAAGAATACATAATAAGACTATATGTGTATGTGGCTATTAACAAAACTTCAAAATGCATGAAACTAAAATTGACAAAACCAAAGAGACATACCCACAGTTACAGGTGAAGATTTCAATACTCCCCACTCAATGACTGATAAAACCAGTGTATAGAAAATCAGTAAGTAAAATATTTGAATAAGATTATCAACCAACTTGATCTAATTGGCATTTATAGCACACTACACCCCGCAGCTACAGAACACACATTCTGCTCATACACACACAGAATATTCACCAAGATAGATCATGTGCTGAGCCATAAACAAGTTACAATAAGTTTCAAAGGATTAAAATGCTACAGAGTGTATTTTCTGACTACAACAGAACTGAACTAGAAATTAATATTGGAAAGGTATCTGGATAATCCCCAAATATTGGAAAACTAAATAACACACTTATAAGTAACCCATGAGTCAAAGAAGTAGCCAAAAGGAAAATTAAAATGTATTTTGAACTAAAATGAACAATAACAAATGCAAAATATGCCAAAATTCATGAGATGGACTTTAAAGGGGCATTTTAAAGGGGCATTTATAGCTTTAAATGCTTATCTTAGAAAAGAAGAAAGGTTTAAATTTTCATGTATAGAAGTTGGAAAACAAGAAAATTAAACCCAAAATATGTAGAAGGAAGAAAATTAAAAAAAATTAAAGTAGGAATCAATGAGGTGGAAAACAGAATCATAATACAGAACATCCATAAAATAAAAGCTGTATCTTTAGAAATAAATAAAAGAAATTGCTAAGCCTCTAATTAAAGTGGTGAAAAAAGAGAGAAAACACAAATTACCATTATCAGGAATCAAAGTGGAGACATCACTACAGATCCTAGAAACATTAAAAGAGTAAGGAAATATTATGAATAATCTTGTGTTAATTAATTCAACAACTTAGATAAAATGGAAAACTTCTTTAACAGGTACAAATTACATGACAGACACAAAAAGTAGCAAATCTGAATGGATAGAGAGTAGTGAATAAAGGAGAGCGTAGTACAAAATTTAGTCCAAAAAGAAGGTAGGAGTCAGGTTGTGTAGAGGTTTATAGAAATAGATGAGGATTTTGAATTTAATTCTCAATGTAAAAGCCATTGGGAAATTTAAAGAGGAGTGGCACAATCTTATTTCAGTTTTTTTTTTTTTTTTTTTTTGTGACAGAGTCTCACTCTGTTGCCTGGAATAGAGTGCCGTGGTGTCAGCCTAGCTCACAGCAACCTCAAACTCCTGGGCTCAAGCGATCCTACTGCCTCAGCCTCCCAAGTAGCTGGGACTACAGGCATGTGCCACTATGCCTGGCTAATTTTTTCTATATAGATTTTTAGTTGTCCAAATAATTTCTTTCTATTTTTAGTAGAGACGGGGTCTCGCTCTTGCTCAGGCTGGTCTCGAACTCCTGACCTTGAACGATCCAGCCGCCTCAGCATCCCAGAGTGCTAGGATTACAGGCGTGAGCCACCCCGCCCAGCTCTTATTTCAGTTTTTAAAGCTCACTGGCTGCTGTGAAAAGAATGAATTTTAGAGATGTAAGATTGAGACAAGATTGAGGAAGAGGGAAGTTAAGAAATTATTTTAGTACTTAAGGCAAGAGATAATGGTGACTTGTACTAGAGTAATATCAGTGGAGAGGGACAGAAGTGGACAGAATCCAGATATAGCACCAACTTGACTCACATAGTATAGAACTAAAAGAATATTCAACATAACACTTGTCTTCCAAAAAAATTTTCATTAAAAAAATCCCATTTTCCCACTGATTTATAGAGATATTTCTTAGAAAATTATACCCACGTACATAATAAAATTACAATCAAGAGTGAAGTAATTAAAACGTACATTTTAATAATTGGAAAAAAATTGAAAATGCAACAAAACACTAATAGTGACTATCTTTGGGTTATGGTTTTAATGCTGATTTTGCTCCTTCCACGTTACACTTATGATTTAAAAAATATTAGAGTTATTTTTAAAAGACTGGAACAACATTTTTGGTCATGTATTTTAAAATACTAAAGTTAATAATTTCTAAAATACAATGGCAAATTACTAAAACATTAACAATAGTGTTTCGTTGCATCTAAAATGAGCTACAAAATCATACTAAAATAGACATAGGGAAATTATCACTTAGCTTGCTCTGCCCAGAGTATGGTTCCCACTGAAGATGTGATTAACAGCTTCTTTTAGCAATTGACAATATTTAATCAGCATGAAACCACCATAAATTGTTTACACTTTCATAATTTTATCATCACGTGAATGTCTTGGCCTCTCTCCAATAAGACATTTTACCAAAGAAATACCTATGCCGTTTATTTTAGAATCCTCGGATAAGGTGAGAGATATCTAGAAGTAAAGGCTGAAATAGCTAGATACACTGAATAGCCAAGGAAAGGCCACCCCTTTCCTAACACAAATAAGAAATCCACTTTAAAAGTCTAGCTGAGGGGTAGAGGAAATGGGGAGATGGAAGTCAAACGGTACGTAGGAAGAATAAGTCTAGAAATCCAATGTACCACATGAGGACTAAAGTCAAAATTGTATTGTGTTAGGGATTTTATTATCCATATGTATCCTGTAACATGTGCAAACCTCAAATATACACAGTGAAATTTATTTTTTTAGAAAAAAGAATATCTGAAGGCAAACTAAAGAACCGCAACATCAACGAAACTTTTACGGGTTGAGTTTCTATCAGGCACAGGATACTGTGCTGGACAACATGTGAGGCCACAAGAAGTATAAAATGAGGCTTTGGGAAATCTGGCCATGAACCTCAAGCTTCAGAATGGTTTCAGAAACAAAACTGACTTTCTAGGAAACCTTGAGAACCTGGAGATTAGTAAGGGCTGACATCTCAATTCATTTCAACCCAATATTCTTTCTTCTTTTCCCCCAACTCAAACATGCATATTTTCAGACTTAGAGAACCTAGAGTCAACCTGGAATTGAACAAACCACTAGGAATAAGTTGCATGTCAACTTCCACAAATTACAGTGAATATGCACAAATCAAAATTTATAAAAATCTCTTACCTATATTTTACGCATGGCAAAAATGTATGCATTTTTAAAATATAGTTTAAAAAATAAATTTTGAAGTAAGAAAGATTGAGGTTTGAATTTTGGCTCTCCCACTACTTAAAAACTGTGTAATTTTAATTAAGTTACAATAAGACTTAACATATAAATTATTGTCAGAAATAGCACCATACCTGATACATAATTTTAGTAACTTATTTTATTATGCATAACCATCATCAGAAATATAGATACTTATATTTGTTTAACCAAAGATCAAAAACACATAATTCTTTGAAAATGAATATATATATATATGTATGTATATATATATATATACACACACACACACACACACACTTTAGGTTGATACAGATATTATATCTGAGTCTAAAAATATAATCAGCATACATTTGTGTTTGAGTTGACTCTCTTCCCATCATAACCATCATGCTATCCCTGCTGACATCCTATAAGTTACTGTGTACTGGATGATTGCATTATATTATTAAGATAAAATATATTGTGGTATGTTGTTACACATCAGATTAATTTAAATATTTTGGCATTTTGGGAACCAGAAAAACGTGACTTATCCTGGTTACCCTCCTACTGGCTGAACAATCTGGGGAAAGTTTGTTAATTTCTAATCGTTTTTTATTAATTATCTGAAGTGTCACTACAAAGAAAAAATAATATACTCGGAGTTACTAAAATAAAGTGAATATTCAATAAATGTGAGTGCTCTTCTCCCCACTACCATTTTCTCTTCCCCCAATATAATGGAATAATTATAAGTATTGTAAAAAAGATTTTTTTTCTTAAACTCAAGCCCAATAAATTCAATCTCGTGTAAAGATGCTTGAGAAATCATATAACCGTTACTGTGAAGGGCTGAAGGTAACAGTGAGAATGAGAAAAAGTGCTGAAGTTAGCTATAGAAAATGGTCTCTAAAAGTAGATTATCTTCACATACTAAACAACCTGTGCTGGTATCAACCCAAAATTGTATTCAAACCATAACCATGTTTATAGAACAGAGAATCAATCAAAGTAAATGCCAATGTTCAGGATGCAGTAAAAATCAGGAAAACAGGAGGAAAGAACACAGTAGGAAAAGAAGAAAAAATACTGAGTGGCTATTTTAAAGAACTCTGGGAGGGAGGATTTTAAGGCAAAGTCCACATTAAAATGAAGCTACACACTGTACATTTCTTTAGTTCCTATTATCCTTGGAGGACTAACTAACCAGCCCACGATCTCTTCATCTGTGGTAACTCTGAGAAACTGCTATGGGATCTAAGAATGTTTGAGGTAAAGAACATATGTATTTAGAGTTTTAATATATTATAAGTCCAAATAAATACACTATACTTACTAGTGTTTATCCTAAGTCCTCTTCCCCAATGTTTGAAAAACAACCTGTTTGCGTTTATCCCTTTGACTCTGACATCGTCCGCATCCCTTTCCTTGCTGACTGTGCATAGACTTATTCCATCCAGTGACGTTCATTCCTGATCCCATCAGATGTTCTCCGCTCCGGCATCACTTCTCTGCCCCTCTGCTCTGATCACCAATGTCTTGTATAGCACAATAAATACATCTTACTTAGGCCAAAATCAGTGGCAAGAGATGATAAAAGTTATGTGGATTTGATAAACTTGTAGCTTTGTAGTACTTTACTATACATCTGTAGGATATGCCCTCTTTTTTATTTTTTGTACAAATTTATGGGGTACGTATAAAATTTTGTTACATGTATATGATGTTTAGTAATCAATCAGGGCATTTAGAGTGTCCCTCACCCACACACAATGCATTTTTAAATATAGTCACCCTACTCTGCTATCAAACATTGAATTTATTTCTTCGGTGTTTGTACCCTTTAACTCACATCTCTTCATCCTCCTGCCACCCTGTCTCCGCTCACCCTGCCCAGTCTCTCTTATCTACCTTTCCACTTGCCACCTCCATGTGATCAAATTTTTTAGCTCCCACTTATAAGTGAGAAGATACAACATTTGTCTTTTTGTTCCTGGACATGTTGCTACAAGTAACAGGATTTTATTCTTTTGGGGGGTCAAATAGTATTTCCGCTGTGTATATATACCATATTTTCTTCATCCATTCATCTGTTGATGGGCACTTAAGTCGATTCCATATCTTTGCTGTTAGGGATAGTGTTGCAATAAAAATATGACTGCGGGTATCTAAAAATAGAATTACCATTCTGTCCAGCAATCACACTACTGGATATCTACCCAAAGGAGATACCCTTCTATAAGATAGGCTCAAATCATCCCCTCTCATATCTAGATGTGTATAGCATCAGGGCTGTCTTCAGTCTGCCTGCATCACTCGCTGGTTTGCAATTTATTCTGGATGAGTAAATCCCTAAGAGATCCCAAATTTGGGTCTTCAGTACATTGTGCATAGAAAAACAAAATCTAATAAGCTTGTCACTAAGATTAGATGCTGTTCTTATGTATGATACAAACAATACTGTGACATTTCCATAAAAAATAGTTATTTTGTATAGGACAAATAATGACAAGAAATAATATTTTTGCTTAACTGCAGCACTTCCAAATACAATTCTGTGTATCTATATCTTCAATTTTGATTGCTTTTAATTTTTCCTTAATTAGCCATTTCCCACTGATATCTCATCAAAGAGATTTAACATGCGAAAACTTAATAGATATACCCACTCAAGTGTCATAGCAAGTTTTGACAGTCTCAGCCAGAAAAACAATGCCACTTTTGTTTTTACCTGAAGAAATTAAACTTATTTTCCTCTGAAACACTGATGAAATCAGCTTGTAAAGATAACAATCTTACATTAAGTTATTTATTGCCTTGTATTTTAACTCATGTAAAAAGAATGAAGCAAGTTATATAACTGAAAAATTATGCTTAATAATGAGGCATTGGCTATTACAATAATTTTGTCACGATTAACTATTTAAATTGTTGTTCTCAAAAAAATATAGCATTGGTTGTTAAACAATGGAACAACTTGATTTAATAAAATGATTGTAAAAATGAATAACCTAAGGAAGATAATCCTAATCATCCCCTAAGTCCTTACTGCTCAGAGTATGGTCCATACATCTACATCACTAGGGAGTTTACCAGAATTTCAAGTTCCATCCCAAATCTACAGAATCGGAATCTTCAGTTTAACAAGATCCTAAAGTGTTTTGTATGTATATGAAAATTGAAAGGCATTCTATAAAAAGAAAATTCACATTAGTTGTAATTACGCTACCAACTCAAAATATCAGAATACTAACATAACCAAGTTTTGTAAAATATGCCAATTATATTTTAATCTGCTAATATTTTAACTTCTCAACATTAAAAAGCTAACAACTTTTGATTAATATCAAATACACTTATGTTTTATTTATCGGGATAAGTCTCCAAGAATCTATTGTTTCCAAAGTTTTTAAAACTTTTCATCTTTTCAAATTTCAATCTGTTCTGTTTTACATTGTGAATTTTCTGCTCCCAATTTTCTTAAGGGTAAAAATAACAACAAAAAAAACTATATTAGAAAGAGTTAATAGTTTATTACATATAATATTAGGAAGTCTTTTTTTTTAGTTAGAAATCCAAATGTGTAGTTTATCTTTATAACAGCAAATATCTATATCAGGTTTTAGAAAACCATTTTTTTCTTTATTGTTTATACCATGAAAAGTAAATATCTATAACCTTAAAATATGATTGTGTCCTGGAATGTTCCTGGGAGGATTTTCTCCCTCATCCTAAAATGAGGTGGTGAGCTTAAATTGAGTTGAAACAATGAAAAAGTCAAAGGAAGAGCAGTTAGTCAAAATTTACTCTGTCATGGGGGGATCTCCAGACAAGTGCAGTTCATTGTGAGCATGACTAGAATCAAGGAACTGGAAGATGATGTTTCTTACCCAAAACTCTTTGCCTAACCTAACAATGTGGAGGTAGAGAGGTAAAGACTGGCTGAGGTCATGGACAATTTATTTGGAATTGTTGCCTGGATGATTATTATGGAATTCCTTACATAGATGTATGACATTATCATCACCACCCCAATCCCCAGATAATATGCAAGGAGGTCAAGTCATAGTCACATTAGCTGTAAAAAAAAATTTTTTAAAGGTCTTTTCAAATGGGCAATATATGAAGCAACAAAATATACTGGTTGGTGGAGACCTTTCACCAAAATGTCACTAAAAAGGTGAGATCAGTACAACCAACTGAATAGATGGGTAGATAGATCACCAAAATGTCACTAAAAAGGTCAGATCAGTACTACCAACTGAATAGATGGGTAGATAGATAGATAGACAGACAGACATGGATATAGGTATAGACACACACAAATATACCCATATATACATACATTTATATATATACACACATTTATATATATACACATACATACACAAATATGTTTTATAATAATTTTGGTAATCAAATATTTGCTTTATTTTATAAAATTTAATGCATTGATATTCTAAAATTAAAGAGGACAAGATTCAAATGATCGTTTCACTATAAAAAGCATCACCTAAAATGACCTTGCAGGATTGGAGGTTGACTGGCTCTGTGGAGCCTAGACATTAACTTGTTCTTACCTTTGTCATCAGAAGTGACTCTACCTTTCTGTTTTATGATTTTATTTAGCTTTTGTTATTCAATGTCCAAAAGTAATGAGCATGCCTCTTGACTTAGTAAATCATATTCATAAATAACCACCATTTAATAAAAATATCCATACTCTGTTAAGTATAGTACCATAGCGGGAAGAGAGCTATCATGCTAGACATAGGTATTTTCATACTTCCACGTAAAACATCCTGCCAAATGTGTTTTCTCTCTTGAATACAGTTTTTCTTTTTTTGCATCTTTATTCTTGTGACTTCTATTCAACTTTATATACATAACCCCCAAATCTATATAATTACCCTAAAATCACCTCCTAATTTCCTATTGGAAATTCCCACATGTTTATCACATGGCTACATCTAATTCACAGCCTAAAACTGAACTCACTCATTCATCCGTTATTCCATTCAACAATATTTATTGAGTAGCTACTGTGTTCTAGGAACTCTTATAGAAACTGGGGATACATTAGTGAATAAAACAGATAAAATTGTCTATGCTCATTGAGCTTCCATTACAGAGGGGAAGGAAAATAATACAGACAATAAATAATTACAATATACTATGTGAGATAGTGGCAAATGATATGGGAAAAAATGAATAATGGGATAAAAATAAAGAATGCCAGGGAAAATGAAATTTTAAAGAGGGCTGTCAAGGAAGGACTCATTGAGAAAGTAACACTTGAGCAAAGATCTGAGTTAGAAAGAGGGAATGCAATCTAGTACACAGGCAGAGTGTTGGCTTTAAATTGGAGAGCAGATAGTTTACTTACAGTAATAAAATAGAAGGCTGAGTATATGAATATAAGTAGGTGGAAGAGGGGTGGAAGCTTGGGGATACTCTTTTCTGTTGGAGATACTATCTTCTATTTGCTGCTATTTTCTCAGTGCATTATTAGAAAGATCACTGCTAAGACTGAGGGTAGTGAAAGATGTATCAGAGGTTTGAGGATAAAGAAAATGAAATAAAATTGTCCTCAGGGAATGGAGGAAGGGATTGTATCAGGATTGCTGAGCAGTAGTACTAGTATCCACGTTAGTGATCATGAATTTAAAATGAAGTCAATTATCCTAGTTGTACACTTTTCTTTGGTTCATTCAATTGTGGAGATATAGGCATGAGGTAGGTGGATATTTGGATATAACCAGATTTGAGGTTTGGTCAGGCAAGTATACAAAGTGGGGGTGGAGCAAGGGAGTTTAGAGAATATGCAAGGACACAAGGGAGTGACCAAATAATTGATCCTGGAAGGACTATGAATAAGAAAGTAAGTTCTCAACATGTGAATTTTAAGGACAAATTTGTTTTTTTAAATAAGAAAGAAAGAAACTGATTAGAGGGAAAAGTTGTCAAAAAAAAAAAAAAGAAGAGTAGAAAGGTCAATGAATTGTAAGTCTCCAGTGAATGAAAAAATTGCTGGAGCTGGGTATGAGAGGAAGTATGCTAAAAAGGTAAGTGCTTCAATTTTAAGAGTAGTATTCTTGACTCAAGATTATGAGGAGATGACAGATACTGGTAATTAGAAGGTATTGGTCATAATCATGAAAACAAGTGACCCAGACAGGGTAAAAGACAAAATCATTGATGAGAAGAAGTTTAAAAAGGTGAAAACTCCAGGGCAGTAGAGGGATCATTACAATTATAATGAAATCACCCAGAATTGTGGCAGAAGTAGTATTGGGAACAGTGACAGTAAGTCAGGAGTTAAACTCTTCAAGGAATGAGGAAGAGCGCCTTGAGGCTTTGCAGACTATGGAGGCAAGAAGGAATGGTGGCTGTTCTGAGAACATGAGACCTAAGGTTGGAGAGGTTTGAGAAAGAGGAAGGGAGAATGGGCTGGCAATAGCATGAGAAGTAAGGAGAATGCTAGGGAACACTCAGGACCAAGGTTCAGTGAAAGTAAGAAGATGAAGGAAAGAGGTTGGTAACAACTGACTGTGCGTGCTGCCCCGTGGAAGGGTGGGACGGGGGAAGGATGGGAGATGTGGTCAGAAAATAGGATATACAGAAAGATCCAGGAAAATGAGAATCTGTAGAAGGAGGAATGACCTCAGAATCCAGGTCTTCCTAGAGTGACTTATTTAAACAGGATCGAAGTCCATAATGAAACTAGTTCTGGTCCTCTCAAGGTGATACGAAGTGGCAAGACAGAATGGTGATTTGTTTTTGGATATTTATCTTTTAAAGTGTATTTAGTAAAGTTGTGAGGCACTGCTAATGTAAAATAAAAGTATCATGTGCATTTGTGATTGAAGAGGAAGAAATCTATATATTACTAAGAAATGGTATGGTGCCCTGTAATCTGAGTTTTCTTAATAAGTAATTAACTTATGTGGACAACGATGATGATCCACAAATGATCACATTCTTCCACTTCCTAAGTCACTCCCTGTTTGTCAGTAAGTAGGTTAGTGCAGGGAAAAATCTCATTATACAGATGCTATTTCCCTTAAATATCATACAATTCAAAGAAATGTTGGTCCCCAAGCCAATTAGGCACCTTATTGTCTTTTATAAAAGTACAGATCAGTCCAAATCTATCAAATTCAGAGTTCTTTTTTTTTTTTCTGGTCTCTTGTGTTTCCATTTTAAAATGTTTTGATGAACTAAATAATGTCCCAGTTTTAAAAGGTTTCGATGAACTAAATAAAGTCCAGTGCTTCGGGTGACGCATGTCCAGGCACTGGTATAATCTGGTTAAGTGATTTCAGATCTCTTAGTGTGTGAAGGCTGACTTAAATGGCAAAGCCACATTCATTAGGAACCACAGATCCTATAATGCTAGCACTGTCCGACTTCACTCAATTAGGAGATGCAGACGCTGAAAATGAGGGACATTGAGTTATAAAGATAAGAAGTGCCCTGAGAAAGTTCAGGCTTCCAAATCTATATCTCACACAATCTACATTTACAGTTAGAAGATATTCTAGAGATCATGAAGCCCTACATTTACAGTTGGAAGATATTCTAGAGATCATGAAGCCCTACCCCTTTAACAGAAAGAAGATGCCAAGAGGGAATAAGGAACTTTAGTATGGTCACAAAGTTGACTAAAGGCAGCTGACGGAAGAACACTTACCACCATATCTGTGGTCAAATGTTCTCTGTCTTACATGATATTATGGTTTTGGAAGGCTGCAATTTTAACAATGAAAATGATAAAGATTTTTTGAATGATGTTTTAAAACCTTTATGTAGCATATTATCTCTCATTATATCATATAATATTAATAAATATTTATTAAATGCTTACTATCTTCCAGATACTGTGCTAAATTTTTACATATAGTTTCCTTTAATTGTCACAACAACCCACTGAAGTAGGCTTATAGTTACCCTTCTTTTACAGATAAGGAAACTAAGTCACAAACCCTCTGTTCTTGCCTGCCTAAATCTGCTCAATCCTCCATGATTTTGTAGAGCTGCCTGGCTTTCAATCCTTACTAACCTGGATATTTTGTTTGATTGTTAATTTGTTTGCTTTTTCCCTCTTAGACCTCCCCTGCACTAAATGAACCTGCACAATACTTATGATATCTTCCCCCAATCGTCATCTCAGTTGGTTCGAGTGTGCTCCTACCCTTGCCTGCTTGCCTGGCAGTGTCTGGTAGACTCCTGTGCTTCCGGAGAGCTGGTTCCAGCCCATACAAACTCCTTGTTACTTGTTCAAAACAACTCACTGTCTTTCTCGTATAATGAGTTAGTTCTTTTCCTATTTCTATTTCTGTCACCAACATTCTCCCAGAGCTACAAAAAATGAAACTTTGAAGTCATCTTTTATTTCTTTCTTTCCATTCCTTTCTCGCCTCCTTTCCCCATTAAGTCTGTTTCAAAGTTACAGACATCCTACCCCACATCCATCTCTTCCTTTCCATTTTAAACTCTGTCACATATGCAGGCCTTCATGGCCCCCTCGACTACACTTCTGCAAGAGAATGCTAATGGATCTCCTCACCTCTCAGCTCTTCATCTTAATCAGTCCTATTAGTTCTGCTGTCAATTCACTTTCCCAAAGCTCTGATGCAAACATGGCACCTCCTGCTTCTGTGTTCTTGAATGCATGCAAGGCTTGTCATAATACTTCCCCCATCTTCCTTTCTAAGTGTTCACATTTCTCCTATAGCACCACCCAAAATCAACTGTTTCCAGCACATACCCAGTGCTTTCCTTCATGTCTTTACTTTCATAGTCCATTCCACTTGGAACACTCACCTCTGTCAGTCCCTCTGTTAAGATTTTAGGCATTCACCTAGTCTATCTCAATTGTTACTTCCTTTTAGTTTCCTAAACTGACTTTATCTCTACCCACTGAAGCCCCTTAAGAAGCCACAGTTACAGTGTTTCTTTTGTGCTTTACGTGATAATTTTTTGTTCATGAGCTGGCTTCAAATATTTGAAAGCCTGTCAAGAAAAAGAGAGACTAAACTTGTTCCATAAATCTTCGGAATAGAACCAAGACTATTGACTAAAATATACTAAAGACAGCTTTTAGCTCAGTGTAGCAAAGCATTTTTTGACATTCAGAGTTGTCCAAATATTGGGCTGCCTCGGAAGGTACTACATTCCTGTCATTGTAATGTTCAAGCACAAGCTTAAAAACTACTCTTAGGGGATGTGGTAGAAAAGATACATGAATTGTACCAGATGGTCAATAATAGTATCTTCCAAGCCAGTGATTTTTTTTTTAATTTTACATTTCTAAAGGCACTTTAGAAACTCAACTAAATATAATCTTGTCATATATTGGTATGTTGAATCTGCTAAGAAAATCAAGCCTGATTTTTTTTTAATCTACTACTTCTCAACTCCCCAACATCAGAATAACAAGAATTGATCCAGAAAACAAAATTATAAAAGTTGGGAATGCAACCAAAAGGGGAGAGATAGATCTTAATTTTTGGAAAAAGTTAACTATAATCTGTTATATAAATAATATCTTATCCCTTGAATATATATATACATATATTATAATATAAATATATAAATAATAGCATGTTTTTAATATCCACTTCAAAAATCACTTTTTAAATACTTTATAAAATCTGTGAAAGCTTTTCTTCTTCTATTATACCACTGCTTTTCATAACATGAAAATAGAGTGCTGAGGACTCCAATATCAAATGTAAAGTAGTTTTACCTTACTTGACTTTTTGAATATTACATACCTAGGACCTTAATTAAGTATAGTAAATATGTACACTTTGACATGTGAAGAGATTTTTCTAGCATCTTTTTATATGTAAAATTTGATTTGACATTTACAGAAGATTATGATAGTCTTAGAAATTAACAGTAAATTCCTTACCAGAAATGTGAATTTTCTTTTAGAATAGAAATGTAAGAATCATTTAAAGCATTGTAGGAAATACTTTCTAGAAAGTGAGTGTTTCAAGATACTAATAGATAAATGAACAAAGGCTAAGAACAGTGAATTCACATAAGAAAAGTCTGACATATCAACAAACACTTAGAAAAATGTTAAACCATACTAATAATCAAATAAAGGCAAGTTAAAACAATAAGATACCATTTCACATGATATCAGAAGTCTCTGAACTAGCTGAGCAAAATCAGCTTTGCTTGATGATCAATTAGCCTCTGACGATAAATTATAAGAAGACTACAAGATTAGCAAACAATATTTTTTAAAAAACAATACTCAGTACTGAGGCAGCTACTGTAAATCTGATGCATTTTGTTTACGGAATTATAAATTAGTGCAGTATTTTTAGGATGTTATTTAGCAATACACATTAAGACTCATTAAATGTCCTTATTATTTGACCTAGGAAATCTAAATTTCAGAAAGTATCCTAAGGAAATAAGAAAAAAATGCTATTTGCATTGACATTTATTGCAGTATAAATAACAACTAAAATTTCCAATTACAGCCAAATGTTTTTACACATTACTTTCATTCAATTAGTTATGTAACCTTTAATATATAATTTAAAAGATTATATAATAATACAGAAAAATGATAGGCACATGATTAAGGGTAAAAAGCAAGATTTAGAACTATACCTGTATTATTACTATAATTCTGTATAGCATGCCATATGGAGAAGAACTAGAAAGAAAATTTGATATTTTGCAGGAATGGTATTAAAAGAAACTACATGCCTTATGTTTGCTGCATTACCATGCTATTTCTGCATTAAAGTAAGAGTAGGGTCATGCTTGGCCCTACTATGTGGAAGGAAACAGTATTGAATAGTTCTTCAGCTTGTCATATCAAACTCTTTGCTGTCAGGTATTTTGGTGTGCATTAGAAAGCTTTGGAAATGGGTTCTTTCTCAATTCTTTCTACCTTTATTGTTCCATGATTCCAGTGATCTGAAGGAGAGAATATATAGAGAAGTCTGAACTAGTTGAGGAAAGTCAGATTCTGAGCATAAATTATAAGAAGATCCTAAAAGCACAGCAAAGCGGCAGATAAACTTCATTCGGGCTCACAGTAATACTTACCATGTATTGGATTCCTACTGGGCATTGAACTTGCACTTTTTTTTAATTGCATCACCCACAAAATTAAAAAAAAAAAAGCAACCTCCTTTGAGTTTATGTCTTTCCATTTTACAAATGAGTAAGTAGAGGCTCAAGAAAGAATATGAAATTTTGTTAAAATCACACAGATCTTATTGGTAGGTCCAGAATTTGAATTCAGATCTACCTTCCTCTCCTGTTCACGTTCTTTGCATCATAATAGGTTGACTCTCAGAATGATAGAATTTTAGGGGAAATATTTCAAATTCAGCGGGAAGACTTTACAGCCAGTCACTGTACCAACCAACCAATTACAACCCAACAAGGATATCTGGAGTCACTGTAGCCTATTTGCTGAGCACTGGGCTAACATGCTGTTAAAGCCAGCATTTCTATTCTCTGGACTTAACAGACCACAGTCTCCTGCTCTTGGACATTTTCTGATGGAAACCACCCATAAATTTCTAGCTTTTCTAGGCACAGTTGCAAAGTTTGAAGAAGTTAGTTTTCTCTGCTCCCAATCTCTTCATTCTGTATGCCCCTCCAAGTAGTCAAATTTTAACAGTGGTCAAACAATTAAGTTGAAGGAATAAGCATTTAACAGTGAAATCTTAGACATCACCTAGGTAATTGACAAGGTACTAGAAAGAAATAAACTTTATTGAAATTCTTGAGCTCACATAATTTGAGTAGCCTCATACTCTTCCTTAGAATAACATGTAATGTCAGGTCTCTCTTTTCAAGAGATGAGAAAATAACTGGAACGCTGTGATCGTGGAGAGAATATGAATTAAGAACATTGTTTTAATTTTTAAAATTAGGGAGAATTTGAACGAAGTGAGAACAAAGTAATTTTCCAGAACACCAGAACAAAGGCTTGCCCCTGGGAACATTTTAAAGAGAGAGTTTTAAGTCATAAAGCTATTACAGTAAATGTAAGTATTTGAAACTTGTTACATATTAGAAGAAGAGTCAAATATAAATAGGCTCAAGAAAATCTCTGATAAGGTGGCAGATAATTACATATCAATTTAAAGGAAAGGGAGAAAACTTTGATAAAATTTTGAATCACAGAAGACAGCCATATCTTCCCACAAAACATCCTTTGACGTTGTTCCCAGAAATATAACTGGGAACATGGCTCTGACCCAGTACAGCAGTTCCTGAGGCTCATGTGTCTACAGCTAATAATAGTCCATGTGTATATAGGAATTTACTTTTATGTGTATAATTAAGTCTATATAGATATGTTGTTTGAAATGCATATGTAACTGGGTAAGTAGAATGATTTATTTGTAACCTGTAAACCTTTAAAGTAAGACATATTCTGTTTCTTTCTGTATTGCTTGATGTGGTATTCTTTATAATGCCAATTGCTCCTTTTAGCTATAAATCTTCATCACCTCTTTGGAAGTCTACATATTGTTTTAATTAAACTTTGCTTTTCGAGCAGTTTTAGGTTTTTGGAAAGATTGAACAGAAAGTACAGGGTTCCCATATATCCCTTCATATACTACCTCCCACTTGCAACATACAGACAAGATTCCACTATTAACATTTTGCCTCGGTGTGGTACATTTGTTACAATTGATGAGCCAACATTGTTACACTATTATTAACTAAGATCTATAGTTTACATTAGGGTTCACTCTGTGTTAGACATTCTGTGAGTTTAGACAAATGTATAATGATATTTATCCACCATTATAGTATCATGTAGAATAGTTTCACTGCCCTAAAAATCCCCTAAGCCTACATATTTTAATGGAGCGATCTGCCTCTGTTGGCTGGATATTGGCTTAGCATGACTTCTAAGTAGATAACATGATGAACCTTTACAAAGTAATGTAGAAAAGTCAGTAGAGCTCAAAATATTGGAAAAGTCAGTCCATAAAATCAATTTCTGCTAGGTAAACTGCCAAACTCACAAGAATATCATCTTTGGCCTGCTCAAAAGGACAGAATGAATGGACCTACGATGTTTGGATATTTTGGCACTATAGCTAAGCATGATATCAAGACTGAACATACAGTCATTTGATAGATTCTAAAGTTATAAAATGTGGCTAGTAGCACCTAATGTATAATAGAATGTAGTCCAAGTGATCCTTATTGCTCAATGTGAGTCTCCTGAAAGATGAAGAAATTTTTTAAATGGCATATTGTTGCAACATTATAGCAATAAATATGGGAAAAGGCTATCAGAGAAGATAATAATGATATAAAAAGTAAATAGGCAATGTTCCATATAACTAGGCAGCTATTAATACTTAAAGACTCACTGGCAAATTTATTTTGATAAAAATTTATATATTAAGAGATTTCTTGCCAAAAAAATAGAACTATATGATCAGTTGTTGTCCCTCATCATGGTTTGTATGCCCCAATAAAGAATGCTGATGAGTTGGAAGATGACAAATTCACAGAAGATTAAGCAAAAAAAGGAAAGTCTCCTTCCTTTGGGAGAAAATCGTCCTAACTTGAGAGATTGATGTTATGGTGAACAAGTCTTTCAATTGTATCATTTTCTGTTTCTACCTCCAGGCTACTTAATATTACCAGAGAAACCCACAGAATCATGCCAACTGGAACTACTAAAAATTAGAATATCTAACATCAGCTAAACTCTCCACATTGCTCAAAAATCATTTTAATTGTTATTTGTCTCCCATTTCATATTACACTGCGGCTGTATTAGATCCTTTCCAATCATCTCAAGCTTCCGTCCCCAACCACACTGGGCTGGTGCCCTATTGTCTCTTCAATGAAAAAGTGCAGACTATCCAATTAAATGTTCTCCTCATCTCACCGTCCACTCTACCTAACCCCCCATGCCAGAGAAACATGTGGTGCTCTTCCTCCCCAGTGTTCTCTATCCTGGTCTATCTCTCCTTCTTTGAGACTTGTTTCATCTGTCACCTCCCCTTTATTACATTTTCATGATCTTCATCTCCGCATACTTTTAATCCTATCCCCATAAATTTAATCAAGTTTCTTTTGGCCTAAAAAAAGAACCACTTTTCCATCTTTCAGCTTTCATTGTAAGGTTGCATATGC
>CAUYSK010034725.1:0-20221 GCA_963575035.1 Avahi laniger
TTACTCTTCCTGCAGTATAGAGTGGAACAAAGGAAGCTGAATTATGGAAAAAAGACAGTTATCAGGAAATCTGGATGGGCTCATCTCTGAATGCAGAGAAATCACACTGTTGGGTGAAATCATTATTGAATAAGCACCTAAAGACTATTGTCTTTTGTTTTTTTTGTATTAATTATAGACAAAAAATCTATTCATTATCCTTACTTGGAAAATTTTCTACTTACTTTTTATCACACTAACAATAAATGGTTTCATCTCCTAGCTAGCAGAAATAAATTGAAATGTAATATTAAATATGATGTAACATATAAATTTGTAACACAAGGAAACACTGCTAGTAATTGTCTATCTAGTCAAGTAAAGTATCTAGTTTGACAACCGGCACCACCCAAATTCATGCCCTCAGAAGATTAACTCCCAAGGAACTAAATAAAACAACATGGTGTCATGGAGGATTTTCAAAGCCAGAGAGAGGATAATGGATAAGGATTCTTGGCATGCAATGTTCAAGAATACAGACACTTTTCTTTTTCTTTTTACGAAGCCAATTAGGTCTAGAAGAATAAGAAAAAGTGTCAAATAGCAGTTGGACTTTGTAAATGAAGAGCAGCTTTTAAAATACGTGTGCACTTCCCAAAGGCCTACTGGATATTAATAAATCTCTTTAGAAATATCCACATATCTGGTAAGTGATCGCAGAAGAATGTTGCTGTCCATGTGTTTATTTATCATCACACACACATTAACACACAGAATACTCTATTAATTGTGGTGTGGAGGAATTGGAATTTCAAATCTTATGATTTGGATTCAAGAATTCCTTTTCCATTTGCCAAGTTGGAGAATTTGGACAATTTACTTAACTAACTTAATTAGTTAGGGAGGGCTAACTTCAATAACGAATTGAAACAAAAAGTATATAATGACTCAAGCACAGAACTTTACCTATTGCTTGTGAAACTGTAACAAGTGAGGGAACGTGGTCGGGGTTAGCTTCCCTCCTGTAGTCATCCAGGTAGCAAGACTGACCAAAGCTCTGTCAGTTTCAAACTATGGCCCCCTGTGTTTCCCTGGAAGTTATCTGTTTTAGTTGAAAGGGGAAAATGTTATAGGAAAAGGCTTGTGGAACACTTAATGTAAACCAGAACTGGAAATGACACATATAAGCTCTAGACATATACTCTTATTCTATCAATTCAATTTGGTCATGTGTGCACAACTAACTGTATAGGCAGCTGGGAAAACTAGTCAGAGAACCAAACAAAATACCACAAATAAAGAAACAAACAAAATGTGCATTTGAGTGAGCTGTTGTTAGTCTCTGCCTCCCAACCCAGCCTCTTTTTACCCATGTGTAAATCTGTGATTTTAATTCCTTGTGGGAATAGTGTGACTATCAAACTCAGTTAATATATCTAAGAGTCTGGTACATTATAGTTGCCAAATTGTAGTCGGTTTTACTTTGCATGTCCTCAAATATACAAATAAAGAAGCCCCCCTTTTCTAATGGCTGTCACCAATACACTCCCCACCACTAGATCACAGAAATTGAAAATCCAGGTTTATAATCACTACATACACTTCTTCTAACAAAAATGATGGAAATGCTGAAATATGTTGATTCTAATTATGCACAATTCTTCAATTATTTTCTGAGAATATTTCTAATTCTCTTACAATGAAATGCTTTTGGAAAATTTGTATGATTTGAGTGTCTATTTAATTCACTTCTATGCTAGAACATCTTACTTAGGATAATATGGGAAGTGGGGTTGGTGGCAGAATGAATCTGTTCCGTCAAACTTCAGGAGAGGCAGGGGCTGTGTCATATGAAATTTATCTTTATAAGGACCTTAAATGTTCAGACTCATTGCCTTTGGTCCGAGAGAATGACATCATCTTGTTGGCTATTTGGCTATATTATATTTATAAAGCTAGTCCACACAGATAACTGAAAACTAGCCATATCTGGTATAATCCAAGCCAATAAAAATTTGGCTTACTACTCCACAGGTTTTATAAATTTGCTGAAACTCTATCCTCCAAATTACAACAGCTAAGGTCATTGGCTAAGTTTTCCTAAACATGGTGTTACTCAACGCAATCATTTAAAAACACTTAACCATGAAAATGGACCATTAATAAAGATTTTTATTATAACAAAATATTGCAAAAATTATTTTCAAAGTTTAATAAATTAACAGCAAAACCAAATGTCTCTACAAAATTCACAGAACCTCTAAAAATATAAGCATTCATTTATGAACAAAAAGAAGTTCCACAATCATTAGGTAATATACTGCAGGAAGGAAAACACTAGGGCTATTTTGCTTCCCTATATATTATCATCGGATTTATGTTTTTTGAGAGTGTAGTATTAAAGTTTGAAGGGGACATTAAATTTGGTAGGCCTATTTTGACAGGATAATCCAAGTTTTTATGTAGTGAGATATACCCAGGGCACATTTGAGAAATAGCTTTTGGTCATAATTTGTTCAGATAGTCATACAATAGAACACTTTCAGGTATCTAGTAGTCAAAATTAAATTAGAGACCATTGAGCAAATAGACTGATGTCAGAAATTGATGAAAATAGAGTGAATACATCATGTTTCATAATAATCATTTAGTTCTTAGATTGAACAAAAATATATTCTTACAATTTCCTTGGAAATGACACTTCATTTCAAACTGTTGCATGTACTCCCCTACCTCAATTTCAACCTAGTATACAAACAATGATCATTGTATAAGTCACTTCAGTCATGAAAATAGAAACCAACCTGGATACACCAATAGAAAAAGTTTAAATACAAAGATGCATATAAAGCTGTTGACAGGGCTGAACAGATAAAGACAAGGAAAGTCCTCTGCTAGCATCAGGGACAGCATAAAAACCTCAAGACACTGCAAATGATGATCAAAGTTCCCTCTGTATTGTGGGAGATTTTCAGGAAAATACTCAGAGGCTCATGAAAATCTCATGTCTGCTGAATCCGGACACCACCAAAGTTCAGTGTTATGACTATTGCTTCCCTTGCACCTGTCAAATATCCTATCAACAAAATATGACCTAGATATTCTCTTTAGTGTTAGAAGAATATGTAACTATACTTTTATTCTTTTTAAAAAATATTTAATTCATCTGTGAATTTATGAATACATGTTAAACTATATGATTTACTTTTAAGTTCCTTTTCCAAAAAAACAGTCAAATGTCTACACATCCTTTATTTGATAATTAGTTCCCTCCAAAATATTTGTGATGCTTTCATTTGGATATTTTAAGTTGTTTTTAAAATTGTGCATTTGGATATATTTTTAAGCTGTTTACTCAGGTCCATGATTAAATGTGTAGTCAATTGATATACAAATAAAATAATATATATATATATCATTAAAATAGTTGTAGTCTCATAGCATTTTAACAAATCTCAGTGTAAATCTCTTTAAATGTTTTTTATCCCCATTTCTCCTGCGGTATTTTTCATGAAGACAATTTTTTTAAGGATTCTTTTAAACTTACATTTTTTCAAGTTTCACCAATTCAAATTATGCTTGCCAGGATTGTAATACACTATATAATTATTTTATTCACTTTACGTATTCAATTGTTATCTTTCTTATCATCAACATTTCCTTTTATTTTAAGTTAGGCATATTGAGGTATTATGTACATATAACAAAATTCATCATTTTTATTGTATGGATCAGTGAGTTTTGACAACTGTACACAGTCATGTAACAGCACCACAATCAAGACACAAAACTGTTCCATCACTACCAAGAAATTTCCTAGTGTTATCCTTTTAAAGTTGCGTCTACACAGACCACCACCTTAACCCTAGACAATCATTAATCTTTTCTTCAACTCCACAGTTTTGTCATTCTGAGAATGTTATGTAAATCAAATGTAAACTTTTAGGGATTTTGTTTTTTCTAATTCAGTCTAATACCCCGGGATTCATCCAATCAAGTTTTTGAGTATAGTAATAGTTTGTTCTTTCTATGAGTGATCTGAGATTTTAATCAGAAAAGAAGCTTGAACCATGATGTAATTCAAGTCCTAGGTAAGACCTGAATGAATGTTATTTTATTTTTAAATTTTCATAGCTATCTTTTAAACTATGAAGTATACACCTTATATTTAAAATATACTGTATAAATCTTCAGTGTTCTAGTAACCAAAAGATTTAGTTCATATCCAGACCTGTACACGTCCCATAAATTATGACAATTTTCTTTTAAAGCACTTGCTTGGTTGGAAAACCAAATCAGTTCTCATAAAAACAGCAGCTGCTTTTTAAAAGCCATGCTTCATGAGGGCTAAAGCAATCACCCTGGGACCATGCAAATGCATATGGCCAGGAGGAAGATCGGCCTGTATTTAATATTTATATTGGATGCCAGTTCACATTATCATTGATTCTTGTGAAAACTGACACAAAAATTCTAATTCTAAAAATTCTTCACTTTTTTGATAGCTGCCATGAATTTTATTCTTAAAAATAATAATGTTCTGAAAATGAGCTACCATTAATCAAATATGAAATCTATACATAAACTCAAAGCCTCCTAAAATAAATCATTGTAGTTCATTGGATGTCTTCAGGGCCAGATAGTTCTGCCACAAGGACAATTTGAGTAAGTGTTAGAAGTCTTCCTGCTTTGAAGCAGTAACCTGCTCACCAAGAAAACCTCTGAGTTTGCTGCTCAAAATATGAGAGAAGCCCAGTTTTACTCAGTGTGGTAAACAGCATAGAAGATGGCCCCAGTAATCCCCTTATCATTTTACCAAGGGTGTTGGGCCTTGCTATGATTGGAATGTTCCCTCCAAAATTCATGTTATATTTTAATTGTCATCATAACAGTATTAAGAGGTGGGGCCTCTAAGGAGTAATCAGGCCATGAGGGCTCTGTCCTTCTTGATGAAGTAATTCTGTTCTTTTAGGAATGGGTTTGCTATAAAAGGGCAGGTTTGATTCCTCTCTCTCTCTCACCCTCTCTCTCTCCCCCAGACTCCTTCTGCCATGTTATGAGGCCCCCGCAAGATACTGGCTCCTTGATCTTGAATTTCTCATCCTCTAGAACTGTGAAAAAATAAATTTCTGTTCACTAAAATTTACCCAATCTGTAATATTTTTTTTATAACAGCACAAAAAGGACTTAGGCCATATGACTAACAGCATAAGGCAAAATTTATGGCATGTCATTTCAGAGAATAGGCCAAAAAAATTGAAGCTTCTGACCGGGGACTCTCTTATTGCCTCTCCCTCTCTCTCTTTTTCTCTCTCTCTCTGTCATCAGTCACCCTGTTGGAAGCTAGCACATGTATCATGAGTACATTCAGAGAGCCTATACAGAGGCCTATGTGGCAAGGAACTGAGGTCTCTAGCCAAACCCAGTGAAGAACAGTTCTAGAGGAAGAGAAATTCTAGATCAAGGAGCCAGTATCTTGTGGGTCAATAAGGTCTTCACATAGCCATGTGAGTGAATTTGAAGGAAGCCATTAAGACCTTATTGACCACTTGAATACTACTCATGACAGACCCTGAGCCAGTGCCATCAGGCTAGCTGTTTCCAGATCCTTCACCCACAGGAACTATGATGTCATAAATGTAGTTTTAAGCTTCTAAATTCAGTAGTAATTAATTATGTAGCAATGGATAACTGGTGCATAATTAATATGTAGTTCATATAGATTTTTATGCAAGTGGAATACCCCCATAACACCACCATAAAATGTGGGAGTGATTTTGGAAATGTTTCGAGTCAAAGATCATTTCCAGAGTTCTCACAAGAAAGCATGATCTGAAAATGAAGCTAAAAGTGCAACTGTAAAATTCTTTAAAACTTCAGAAGTATCAAAGATGTTGCCTGTAAGCACTATTCAGTCAGAGAAATGGCTAATGAATTAAGAGTGTGGCTAAAATATCTTATCAACAACAGAAATTGAAATTGGTGTAATATTGTTAACAGTTTACATAAAAGCCCAGGAAAACCTTTTGACTGGTATTAATATGTCTTTATCCTATAAAATATTCACCTTATGCTTAATTTTAGTAAATAATATAATATATCCTGCACATATTGCTGTGAACACAAAATCTAGAATCCAACCTATTCTTACTGCATTTTCAAGTAACACATTGGACTCTTACTGGACTTGTTTTAAAAACCAGTAACTTGTCTCTTTTCATCTTTCCTCTTTTATCTCTCTTACTTTAAACCTATTCACAGTAATTTTTCCGTTTTTTTCTCAAAAAAATTATCTCAATAATATCATTTCTCCACCCAAAATCCTGTAATTATCCCCATTGCACTCACAGTAAAATCCAAATTTGTAAAAATGGCCTAATGTCTCTGCATTATATGGTCCGGCTACTTCCTGATCTCATCATCTATTGTTATTTTACGCCAAAAGGAGAATATGTTCAATGGGAAATTTCACAGGGACATTGAAGAGAAATAAGAAAATAATCAGAATAATAAAAGAAATAGGAGACACAAAAGGATCAGGGAGAATATATTGAGAGAGAAGGTGGCAAAGGAGATTCCAAAATACCTAGTTTATATACCTCCTATTGAGTAGTCCCATCTTTCAACCTGCATCCCATTTGTAAACATATTTATTAAACTTTCTATTTGGTGTTTAGTGTCTAATTCTAAAATATAAATGGACAACCGAGGATAGCCAGACACTTGAGAACAGTCTGCATCAGTAAAGGCAGACACAAAAATAATGACAACAGTAAAACATAAGACAAACAGAAATGAAAAAAACCTAAAGAAAAAAATTGTATTTTAAGAGCATTAAGAGACGCTATATTTAAATATTGAATATAGGATTATATGCAAAATGAAAGATAAATAAGTAAAAAAAAGTTCCTAGATATTCAAATATGCCATTTCAGGTTAAAAGAAAATTAATAGAAGAATTAGATGATTTTAAAAAATTCCCTCAAATGATAAACAGGTGAAAAATAAGAGAGAAAAGATTTAAAAAATTAGACTATCTGGCCAGAAGATCCATATGTGAGAGGGAATCTGAGAAAGAAAAATTAATCAAAGTAAAAATAGAAGAGGAGGAATTACAAAATAAGCCCTGGAGAAAAATTTTCCAAAAATATAGAATCTCAATTCAAAGGGTCAATCTAGTACTCTGCGTCAGCTTAAAAAATGACCTTCCTCAAATATCCTCATGAAATATCAGAAAGTAAGAAATAAGGTTAAAAACAAAACCTTTAAATTGTGAGAGAACACAAATGATAGAAATCTGGATAGTATAAAATCACTCAATAGGAACTCTGAGGATGATTATGGACAGTGAATCAGGCCTTTGGAATTCTGAAGGAAAAAGTACAACATGTTAACTTTCTCGAACCAGTCTTAGAAATCTATTGGAGAATTAGCTTAAATGTCACATGTAAAACAAAATAATCTGAGAAATCATGAGACGCGGGATTCAGGAACTTAGAAACCTGAACTCAGAGAGGAGGGAAAATCCTAGGACCATAGCTGTGGAGAGGACTATGAGATTGGATGACAAAGAGGCTAGAGAGATGGGGGAGAAATATTTCTTAGAAAAATTAGAAACTGGTAATTGATTTCATTTGTTTTGAATTTTGAAAAAACGTATTGATAAGCATTTGAAACGTGGATAAACAACCATATTTTCTTTTGCTAACAAAAGAAATGATAAGTGAAATGACTTTTAACTATGGGGAAAATTTGATGAAAGTTTATAAGGAAGGAAATACTACTTAACTCAGAGGTGATAAAAGAAAAATTTCAGCACATTTGAATTATAATGAGTTTAAGATTTAAAACTCTTTAACAAAGTTTGAGCCTTCAGCTGTGATTCCTGGATGGGGCATCACCAGACCCAAGAGGCTAGCTTTCAGCTGGAGGTGGTAAGAGGGGAAACTTAAAAAGTGATTGCAGAACCAAGACAAAGAAAACAATTTTGTTTGGTTAGAGTGGAAAATTCCTATAGTTGGTGGTTTCTGATTGGCAGAGTTTCCAGTTTTAATTGACTATTTACATTGGGCTTTGGTTTGTTAACATAGCATTTTAAAATGCCAGAGTGGCTCTAGCATAATGACCTTCCAATTAGAATTTATTTTTTAACAGAAGTTAAAAATAATGACATAGTCATAATAACATAAATATTGATAATGATTTGACCTGAAATCATATGAAATCATGGCATTGGTAGATATCAGGGAAAGTTGGGAAAGTGTTGTGGTTTGAGAGCAAAATTTTTAATTTCCATAAAAGAAGTCAAAAGTTGATGACTTAAAACACTAAGTCACAGTAGGCATGAATAAATATCTGTGACTATATAGATAAATATCACACTGTAACTAAAAACATTGAAGATATTTTCCTTTAGGAAGAAGTCAAAGATTAAAGTTGGTGGGATAAAAGAGAATTTTCAATTTATTGGCTTTTTAGTATTCTTTGACAGTTTAGCTACTCACATTTTTTAATCTGGTAAAAAACATAAAATTCATTTAAAAAATCTTTTGAAGATTAAGCAAAAAGAATTCTAATGTACTGAATAGTATACCTTTGTATGCAAGAAATTATTGCCACTATGCTAAAACAATTACAAAAGAAGTTTCAAAAAGTCCATTTTTATTGCAGTATCTATTAGATAAAGCATATACTCTATTTTTTTGCTATTTCATTGAATGTTCAATGGATATGAAATGGTATACTTTCTTGTGAATAATTTAGGAGCTAACTTGACTTTAGTATCTCTTAATGATGAAATAAAAGTGAAAATTTTAAGCTGCTATAATTACATTATCAAAGGATGATAATATAACTACAGCAGTTCATCTCATTTAGAAACGCCCTTTTAGCATCAAGATTAAATATAAATGACTCAGTGAGTGAATAAGACTAATAAAAACACAGGAAGAAAATTGGCTCAGCATTACAGATTCCAGTTTGTGTTTCTTGAAAATAATTAATACTTTAAGATATTTTATGTGAAACTGGTGACTAATTGTGCATTTGTAGTAGGATTTTAAGAAGACTTTTGAGGAAAGGAAAATAGAAACAGTTTCCAAATCATCTATAGTTTTGTTTTGGATTTTTTTTTTGTTTTAAGATTTTTCAGTAGAATAAAAGTGAACATTAAAATCTATTTTACATCTCTCAGTGAATCATTAAAAAGAAATTTATTGTGATTTAAAATATATAAAACACTATGAAGAGAATCAGATTAAGCCACATATATTTTGGCTTCTTCACATTTAATGATTTTTAAATGTGGGTATGTTTGTGTTATTCAGTTTAAAATGAGAATATGTGTAATTTCCTGGAAGGACAAACTTTAGGCCTGATAACCACCTGAGAAAGAGAAATATTCCTGTCATATGAACCAACTCCTACTAAGTGCAAAAGAATTTGCTGAGATTGTTACCAGTTACTTTTGCCTCCTGGCCAGATAGACACCTATCTAGAATTTTTAAAAGTGTTAAAAGAGTCCAAAAGATGCATAAAAACTTTATGAGAAAAGCTAAGCAACTTTATCAAAGTGCCTGATGAAAGTACCACTCTAGGCAGATGGCACTGTTGGAAGCTCACTCACTCGGGGGGACAAAACTGAAGGCCTGAGTGTTTGATATGGAGTGCTCTAATTTGGAGAACTCTGCTGAATTTCTTGCTTTGTGTATTCCTCTGTGTGCTGAGCTACATTCTTTGTCTCCTTTGCTGTTGTCTCTAGGTAAATCACGATCATACTATTTCTACCATATAGACTGGTGGCTGACAAAAGTAGCATTAATCCAATGTTCTCAGGATCTATGGGTCAAAGTGAGAGAGCATAGATGTTAGGAACAGAAGCTTGCCAGGATGGCAGACACATCACACTTGTTCCAGAACGCAAAGTGTCTTAATCTGCTAAAGCTGCCACAACAAATTCCATAGCCTAGGTGCCATAAACAATAAAAATGTATTTCCCAAATTCTGGAGACTAGGAAACCTAACATCCAGGTGCTGGCCAATTCAGTTCCCGGTGAGGGGCTCTCTTTCTGGCTTGTAGACAGACTGCTTCTCACTATGTCCTCACATGGCCTTTCCTTGGTGTTTGTGCTCAGAAAAGGAGAGGAATCGCTCTCTTCTTGTTATATGACCACCAATTCTTTCAGATTAGAACTCTCACCTTTATGACCTCCTTTAACCTTAGTTACCTCTTAAAAGCCCTATCTCTAAATAAGTCAATTGGAAGTTAAATCTTCAACGTAAGAATTTTGGGTAACACAAGGGGTCCATAGCATAATCCTTTGCGTTCATTACTGAAAAAAAGGGCACAATTTCAAGTGGCAGCCATACACTCCCATAGATAGGATGAAGTAGATTGCCAGCCAAAGAAGAACAAAGACATTAGAACTGGATCAAACTATTTGAGGAAGACACACATAAGGTGGTAATAATGACAATGGTGGAATGCTCCAGAACCACTTAGAGTTCCCAACAGTTTGGTAATTGGCAGTCATCAACTTTCCAGGAAAAAGCAGAGATGTCGAGGTTTTAAATGTGGCAAGAATTAGGAGTGTAGTAGGAATTTGTTACAATGTGACTATACCAACTCCTCCTATAGGAGTGTTCAGTAACACAGGAACTATAAAAGATGGAAAACAAAGAGATAAGTAAAACTTTAGATGTGGGAGTGAGTTATAATGATAATAAAGTTAAGAAAAAAACACCATGTCCTTTTTTTCTTTTCTTAAAATAATGTAGTAGAGGAGAAATCTACTTACAAATTAATGTTTGAAAATTTGTATTCTTAATAACTGCCCCCTTCTTTGGGCATTATTGATTCCATATTTTGTGATTTGTGCAATCTAATAATATTTTAGTGATGCATATAGCAAAAAGTTCAGATGTACAAGAAACTTCTGAATGAAACAATAAAATTATTTAACTGAGAAATGAAACATCATTTCAAAAATGTATTAAAAGGCTATCCATTTCTTCTTGAAAGACAAGTGAGTATCATGTGGCTAAGCATACATAGAGTTCTGAGTATAAATGTTTTAGTTAAGTGTGCAAAATTTTTTCATTTCCGAAGTACCTAGATTTTTGAAGTTAGCCTGTATGTTTTAATAATTACTTATCAGAGATATAATTTCATTCAGGGGAAGGTGAACTTCTTTTGAGATACAAGAGGGAAGGGGCTAGTGTTGTACACTCATGGATATAAAATAATTATAAAAATATGTATAAGAAATGAGTTTCACAAAAGGAAACCACAGGCAATGAAATAATTAGACAGATATAAATGAATAACAAGAACCAATTTGCTCGTGGTAGGTTGTGTCTAAGGTGACACCTAGTAATTCCCACATCTTGGTATTCATAGCCTTATATAATTCTCTCTCCTTGAATACCTTTCTTCTAACCAACAAAATAACTCAATGTTTAGGAAAATGTCACTTAAACCTTATTTTACAAGAGACTGACCTCTGCTTGCTAGCATACATTCTCCCTTGCTGGCTTTCAAAAAACAAAGTTGTTGTTTGGGAAAGTCCACGTGACAAGAAACTGAAGGTCGTGTAAGGCCTTCAGCCAGTTTAAAACTGATAGCCTCAGTCCCAGTACTCAAAGGGGAACCAAAACCCACCCCAAACTGTGTAAATGAACTTGGAAGTAACTCCTCACCCTGCTGAGTCTTCAGATGAGACCCCATCCCTTGGTCACACCTTGATTGCAACCTAATGATAGACACGGAAGGGGAGGACCCAGCTCAGCTGTCACTGGCTTTCTGACTCACAGAAGCTGTTAGGTAATGCATCTGTGTTATTCTAAGCCAGCTGGTTTGTAGTATTCTGTTACATAGCAACAGATAATTAATAAAATACTTCTGTCAACTAATGTTAGATCAAGGCAAAAATTCAGTAAGAATATAGAAAGGATAAACAATGCCATATAAAAGGTATATTTCATGGATAGTATATTTTTATATGTCAGCTTGACCTGGCTATAGTTCTCAGTCATTCAATCAAACACTAGTATAGTATAGGTATTGCTGTGTTTGGTTAAAGTGATTAAAGTACATAATCAATTGACTTTAAATAAAGGATATTATCCTGTATATTCTGTATGACCCAAATCAATCCAAGCCTTAAGGGTAGACTTGAGGCTTTCTTGAAGAAGATATTCTGCCTGTAGATAACAGCTTTAGTTTGTGCACAAGAATATCAGCCTGCCTTTCCAGACAGCCTGTTCTACGGTTTTGGACTTGTCTAGCCATCCCACACAATCATGTAAGTTAATTTTCTACGTTAAATCTCTTAATCTATATCACCCACTTGCAGTGTTTCTCTGGCAGAAAGTTGACTGATTCAGATTTTGGTACTGGAAGTAGTTCTCAAAAAACGGAATCTTAAGGATCAGTTTTCTAAATTAGTTTCATGTTTTCTGAAATTGGCTTTCTGATATAGTTATATCTATAGGCATTAATGATTCTATTTCTGGTAGTAAAGGCAGTGCTGGTAGGCCATGGCATGATCTAATAACAGAGATATGCAAAATGTCACCATTGCTTATTCCTAATCGAATGTCTGTAGAAGGCAAAGTTCTGGATGACTGTATATCTGATGCCTTTCAACATTTTATTCTAACTAAGGAGTATAATGAAATTGGCTGGTAACTCATAACTGTTCTGGAGAAAGTGAATAAAGAAAAGTATGGCCTCAGGGCTTTTAATTCCCAGCTTAAGCTCTGCATTAATGACATGAAAGCTTCTATATGTGCTTCTAAAGAAATTTACATTATTTTCTGTAGCCACAGAAACAAGATTGAAAATCAAACTCACAGTCATATTGCAAATGATCGATAGAGGTACTTACTAAACTTTTTTTTATCAATAATAGAAATATTGATAAAAATCAATATCAATAATAGAAACTTTACTTTCCTTGTAGAAGAAAAAATTTACTAAACTTCTAAAAAATAATAGTAATTAAATATTTACATATGAGTATATATAGGACTCAATTAAACCAGTGTTCAAAGGAAACTTCATGACATCAAAGACCTACATTAATAAAAAAATTAGACACTAAAATAAGATATAATACAAGAAAAATAAATAAAAAATAAAAGAAATGCAGGAAGTAATATGGATACAACAGAAATTAATAAGCTATAACAAAATATGGTAGAACTAAATAAAAGCTAGTTTTTGAGAAAAATCAACAAAGTGGTATAATTTAAAAGGAAGCTCACAATTACACAACATATGACACAAATGCAGAGTCATCATTGAAACAATGAAAATTTTAAAAATGTATAAGCAATTAATTTGTATGATTTTAATATTACTTTGAAATAAATTTGATGAAAATAAATGCCATAGATAGTTCTATAAAAGTACATATTTTACCCAAACTGATAGAGAAATTGAAATTCTAAATAAAACTATTTCCATAGAAGATGCATAAGAAACTGTCAGAGCTTTCTTGAAAAAGAAGTAATAGCTCAGAATGGTCTCACATCTGCATGAAAAATGTACTAAATATTCAAAGATCAGATAACCAACCCCAAGGCTCCTTAACCTTTCCAGGGCACAAAAGATAAGGAAGAAAAAAATTATTTTTGTAAAATATCAATGACATTGGCATAAATCCCAATAAATTTGATATAAAAAGAAAAAAGTATAAGATCAATTCTATTTTTAAATATTTTCTAAAAGCTTCAATAGAATATAAGCAAATAGAATAAAACAGCACATTTAAAGAAATGTCACATGTCTCACTAAGTTATGGTAGCCACAGAAATTCCCTTCTCAAAACAAAACCAAACTGCTCCAAAAGAAAGAAAAAAAAATAGCTATATTTCAAAATTAGACTCAATACACATAGTCAGCAAAATTTCTTCAAAAGTATCAAAAAATGTAAATGGGTAAACTGTCTCAGTAAATTGTGTTGAAATTGTGTCTATTCATATCGAAAGAAAAATGAACTATGGTACTTACCTCACAATATATACAAGAAATTAAATAAAAATGAATAATGGGTCAATGCATATGAACTAAAATCATAAAAGTTTTACAAAAAACATAGAAGAAAATATTTGCACCATTGATGTAGAAAAATAATTCTTAGTTGTAACTTGCAAAAAGAAATAAATAAAAGCAGTATAAACTAGATCTTATAAAAATTAATTTTTTTCTTCAAATACATGATTTATGTGAGAAACTAAGAGAAAATATTTGTAATGCACATGACTGATAAAGGGCTTATATTAAGAATATTGAAAGAATACTTACAACTCAATAACAAAAAGATAAATAACTTATTTAATTAATAAAAAGCGTGAACAAATATTTCCCCAAATAAGATATTCAGAGGCCAGTAATCACATGAAAAAATATTCAGCATTTTTAGTCACCAGGGAAATGCAAGTAAAAACCCAATTGAGGTGCCAAATTAAAATGGGTAAAATTAAAAATGCGGACAATACCAAGTGTTGGTGAGGATAAAGAGCAACCGCAACTCTCATACATAATCTCTGTGGGAAACTTTTGGGCAGTTGCTCACGACTGTAAGCATATATTTACTGTTCACATAGTTCATCAAAAGGAAATGAAAATGTGTGTACACAAAGAATTGCACATGAATGTTCATAGTAGCTTTTTTCGATATAGCCGCATACTGTATATAAACCAAATGTCCATGAATACGAGAATTGGTAACACAGTATAGTTTATCTGTAATAAATGGAATTTTAATCATAAAATAGGAAATAGCTTTAAATAAATACAGCAGCATCTACTAAAACAGTATTATAGTGAATGACGGTAAAGTATATTCTGTATTTTTCCATCACATAAAATTCTAGAAATTTGAAACTGTACTCTACTAACAGAAAGAAATCAGTTTTTTCCTCAGGCCAGGAATGAGTAGAGGCATGACTGCAAAGGCTCATAAAGAAAATTTTAGAGTTCATGGGGAATTTTCTGTCTGGATTGTGGCAGTAGATATAGGGTTTATGCATTTATTCAAAATCATCAAATAATATGGTATAAAAAGTGTTTGTTGCATGGAAATTATACCTCCATAAAGTGTATTAAAAATAAAACACAAAAGTAGTCACTCTTACTTCTATTCCTTGGTTTCTAGAACTGAATATTCTGGTAATAAGGGAAAGAATGACATCTATTTGTTATGGGCTCAAAACATATACTAGATCCTATAAGATATGACTGTAGAATTTTTTCGCTTGTCTCTGTATACCAAAACCAATTTTTGGTAATGCATACCATTATGTTGTTTCATCAGGAAAGTTGAATCCAATAGGCAGAAGTCCAATGCTGGCCTTGTTTTGGTATAAAATGCATTATTTTTTCAAAAGCAATTTTGTTGTGCATAGTAAGAGAGTGTGTAAGTCATCCCATGAGTCAACAGATTGTGATGCTGCCAGCAACACTTTGGACAGGAAAACCAAATCCATTCCCTGAATACTTGTCTATTTCAGTGAAAATAAATTGTTGTTTCTCTATAATGGAAGGATTCCAATGTAATCAAGCTGACACCAGATGGATAGCTGCTTCCCCCAAGAGAATACTATAAGGGACTCAGCATTGGTTTATACTGCTGGAAGGGCACCATTTAGCACTGTTGATAGCCAAACCAGTCACAGGAGTAATCCATATTCTTGAGTTTAAGCACAGTTTCCATCCCTACCCTATGGCTACTTAGTATATGTGTCCCTTGAGCAAATACAGGGTGGCTGGGGAAGGAGGCTTGCTAGACGTGCAGCGAAAATCATATTAACCACCTGACACTCCTCTGCAGTGCATGTCTTTGGATGAGCATTCACACAGGGAATAGATATTGTCACCATGTTTGCTCATGTGGAGAGTTTCATCTACATAACTTTTCTCAAGAGATTTTTGTCATGTATATTCCAGTGTTGTTCCTTTTGTGCCCTTAGTTATCTATTAAAATTTTTGGCTACTGCTTATAACTTAGAGTAGATCCAAATCCCTGGTTGTATTTCATTGCAGGCAACGTGGACAAACATTAATACTACTTGATATTTTGCCCACTGGAAACATTTCCCATGGCTAATTTATTACAGAGACACTATTGATTGGGACTGTAATAGTATCAGAGGGAGCAACTAACAAGAGAATATAGTTGGAGGTAAGAATGATTATAAAGGTAAAGATATCTCTGTTTGCCATAGAGATAAGAATGTTATTGTGTATCTGGAGAACTTAATAAACAGTGGAGAAAGTACTAAGAACTATAGCATGATATAAAATTAGCATACTTGGCCAGGCATGGTGGCTCACGCCTGCAATCCTAGCACTCTGGGAGGCCGAGGTGGGGGGATTGCTTGAGGTAAGGAGTTCAAGACCAGTCTGACAAAAAGCAAGACACCATCTCTACTAAAAATTGAAAAAATTAGCCAGCCATGGTGGCAAGTGCCTATAGTCCCAGCTACTCACTTGGGAGGCTGAGGCAGGAGAATTGCTTGAACACAGGAGTTTGAGATTGCAGTAAACTAGGCTGACTCCATGGTACTCTATCTTGGGCAACAGAGTGAGACTCTGTCTCAAAAAAAAAAAAAGATTAGCATACAGAACTCAACAGTATACCCAAATAAATATTATACAACCTATTAAATAAAAGATCACACTTATAATAGCAGCTAAAAAATTAAAATACATGAGAAAAAATTTAACAAAAAAAAAAGTGCAGAAATGTGTAAGAGTTCATTAGATACATGTAACTAACTCAGGCCAATGACTATGGACAGATGTTCCAAGAGTTGCCTCTAGGACAAAGAAGAAATTTTTAATTTCTGGTGCACTTATCTTTGTAATCTCTTAACGAATTGTGATTTCTGGGAGAAAAGGTTCAATTAATAGTGTGGGATTGAGAAATCATTTGAATTGTAAAGCATTGCCCATCGTTTTGTTGTATGGTCACAGGCCATAAAGTGTAGATCCATAGTGTCCAATAGAATTTTTTGCAATGATAGAATCGTAATATTTTGCACCATCCAATATGGTAGCCACTGGTTTGTGTGGCTATTGATCACTTGAAATATGGCTAGCGTGACTGAGGAACTGAATTTTTTATTTAATTTAATGTAACTTAATTTATATAATTTAAAATCAAATGTAAATAGCTATATGTGACTAGTGGCTACCATATAGGATAGTGCAGGACTGGATTGATGATATAAACCAACTAATATTGTAGTGATAGTAAAAGCATAATGATTATTTTCCTCTCCCTACCTCATTCTAATGCAAATGAGCCTTTGATATACTTTTTGACAAATATAATTGTTTGTCTGGAAAGCAAAATATTGACTGGGAGACTACTGTAGAGAGAGAGTAGAAATTAGTATGTGTTCTAAATATGTTGCTTGTAATCTTCTATGTTGTAGTATATTGCAAAAATGTATACCAATCTTTGCAGCAACTCACATCAAGTAATGGAGTCTGGTCTTTCCCCCCCCACAATGACTATGGTCTTAAGCATGTGATTTGCCTTATCCAATGGAATGCTAGTAAATATAGTGTAATCAAATCTTAAGAAGAGTTTGTCCAGTGGGTCTTGTCCCTTTGGTAGTCTTGGAACTCTTCAACTGTGCAGCAGTTTCACTGTGAAACTCGTTACCTACTTGGCTAAGTCTGTTGAGACAGAACATCCACACAAGTTAGGTAAAGCAGAGTTATTACTTATATATAGGCCACAAAAAAGCAACAGATTCCAAGGATTCATAGAGAGCCAGTTCTCCAAGGCTCAAGAAAACTGTCTGGTGTAGATGAAGTCTCATCTATTCATGATCCACTTGTACAACAGCTGAGGGAGCCTGGGAAGCAGCTTGCCCTAGATTTCTCATCTCTGGACAATGTGACTGCTGAGCTAACGCATTGAAAGACATCCTGTTTCTAGGGGTGCACTGGAACAGAGCCAGGCTGCTCCAATCAGCTTCCCCTTATCTCGAGATGTTGCACTCCTAGCACATTCTATAGTTAATCTTGAGAAATACAAATGATAAAATAGGGAGAAATGGGTTCAAGGACATCCAGAGAAATTTTCTGCATTCAACTACCATGAAAACCACTCCATGATAGTCTGATGGAGGATCAGAGACCAACCATGTGGGGAAAGACCCCAGTTATCTTAGCTGTCCCAGACAAGACCATCACAATTCATCCAGTTCTAGCTGACAACACCTGATTGCTCACAGGTAAATTAGCCAAGGTCAGTTGAGGTGGCCAAGAATAACCATCAAGCTTACTCCAGAACAAATTTCCAAGCCATGAAATTTGTAAGCTAAGTAAATTGTTATTTAAGCTCTAAGTTTTGGGGTGATCAGTTATGTAACAAAAGTAACTAATACAAATGCTTTTCTAACTCTCTTACTCTTTAAAAACAAAAGATTTCATTCCTTTCTCTTGCTTAATGATTTTGGCTAGGATTTCCAATACTATATTGAACGAAAATGATAATAGCAGTCATCCTTGTCTTGTGTCAGTTCTTAGAGGAAAAGCTTTCAACTTTTCCCCATTCAGTTTGATGTTGACTGTGGATATGTCATCTATGGCCTTAATTGAGTGGAAGTATTTCTCCTGTTCCTAATTTGTTGATAGCTTTTATCATAAAGGGATCTTGAATTATGTCAGATGGTTTTTGGGCATCTATTGAGATGATTGTATAATTTCTGTCCTTCATTCTGTCTATCTGATATATTTATTAATTCACATACATTGAACCAGCCTTGCATCCCAAGGATAAATCTCACTTGATAATGGTGAATGATCTTTTTAATGTGCTGCTACATTGGGTTTGCTAGCATTTTGTTGAGGATTTTTGAATCTAAATTTAGTAAGGATATTGTTCTTCAGTTTTTACTTTTTACTATGCTGTTGCCTGGTCTTGGTATCAGGGTAATTCTGGCCTTATAAAATGAGTTTAGAAGAATTCTTTCCTTTTAAATCTTGAAGAGTTTGAAAAGAATTTGTATTATTCTTTAAATGTTTGGTAGAATTCCATAGTGAAGTCATCAGGTCCTGGGCTTTTTTTTTCCTTTTTTGATGGGAGAATTTTTATTACAGATTGAATCTCATTATTCATAATTGGTCTGTTCAGGTTTTCTATTTCTTCTTTGGTAGATTATATGTGTTGATAAATTTATCCATTTCTGTTGGATTTTATAATTTTTGACATATGGTTGTTTTTAATAATCTCTAGTGATCTTTTTTATTTCTGTGATATCAGTTGTAATGTCTCTTTCCATAAAAGAAAAAATAGACAAATGAGATTATCAAACTAAAGAACTCTGCTCAGCAAAGGAAACAGTCAACAAAGTGCAAAGACAACCTGAAAAATGGAAGAAAACGTTTGCAAACTATTTTTCTAACAATGGGATTAATATTCAGAAGAAAGTCAACTCAATTGTAACAAAACTAATAATCTGATTAAAAGATAGGCAGTTGAGCTGAATAGGCATCTCCCAAAAGAAGACATAGAAAGGACCCACAAGTATGTGATGAAATACTCACAGTCACTAATCATCAGGGAAATACAAATGAAAACCACAATGAGATATCATTTTGCCTTAGTTAGAATGGCTATTATCAAAAGAGAAAAATTAACAGACTGGGAAAGATGAAAGGGGAGGTCTTATATACTGTCTGTGGGAATGTAAATTAGTTCAGCCATTATGAAAAACAGTATTGAGGTGCCTCAAAAAACTAAAAATGAAACTACTGTAGTATCCAGAAATCCCACTACTGAGTATATATCCAATGAAAGGGAAATAAGTATGTCAATGTGATAGCTGTATTCCCATATTTATTGCAGCACTATTTACAATAGCCACGATATGGAATCAAACTAAGTGTCCATCAAGAGATGAATGGATAAAGAAAATGTGGTGTGTATACACAATGGAATATGATTTAGCCATATAAAAGAACAAAATTTGGTCATTCACAACATAGGTGAGCTTGGAGGACATTATGCTCAGTGAAATAAGTTGGTCACAAAAAAAAAAAAAACACATGTTTTCTCTAAAAACGTTAGAAGCTGAAGAAGTTGATTTCATAGAAGTAGCAAGTAGAATAGTGGTTACTAGAGATGAAGAAGGATAGTGGGGAGAGAGAGACAGCCAAAGATCTATCAATGAATAATACAACTAGATAGGGGGAATAAGTTCTAGTGTTCTACACTAC
>CAUYSK010034731.1:0-11917 GCA_963575035.1 Avahi laniger
ATCTAGAGAAAATTGCATGTTCTGTGATGGGAGCTACTGAGTCCCTACTTTCCACTGCTAGTGCGGCTAATTACCGCCTGTGCCATCCACCCAGGGGTTAATTTATGCACGCCTCTTCCTTGTTTTGGAGAAGCAAAAATAAGGCAAGGTGAGAGCACCCCTCCCACCTCCAGCTGCAGAAGCCCTGGAATCTGAGCCCTCATTGTTGCCTCGGAGAGAAAAAGCTTTTGCAAGTTTGATCTCACCCTCCACACAAGTTTTAAGAGACTTTTGAGAAAGCACTGGGCACTGTTCCTCCTAAGGACAGGAGTGTCAGCGGCAGAAGTCCCTACATGTCCCCACTTGGTATAAAAGTCAGGGCTCAAAGGAAACCTGATTTATAAATATTCCTTTTATTTATTTTTTTTAAATTTCTCAGGTCGAGTAGGTTTGTCTTCTAAAGATAAGCCTTTGCTTTATTTTACTTTTTTGCTTCCTTGGTGACTTTTCTGAGAAGGGCTGGACTTGCGCAGAGTGGGTTTTGCTGGCTGTACCGTTTCAATGCTCCGGTGAGGGGCCCAGGTGGGCCAGGTGAGGGCTGGGGAAGGGACGGTAACGGCTTGGAAAGTGTCCTTCTCTGCATTCCTTTGAGGTCCCTGTGACTATTCATGGGCTCGAGAGACAGAGGAAAGAACTGTCTCGGGCTACTTGTTCCGATGCTGAATTTCTAACGGCCGGTGCCCTGGGATGCAGGTCCCTGCTCCATGTGTACCTGTCCTTGCCCCAGAGAGCTCAGTGACCAAGGTCTGCTCTGCAGCAGCACTTGCGTGATGTCTGCTAAGGGTGTCCTTGGAGAGTGTGACGTGGGAGGTGACTTCAGCATCTAGGAAGACACGGAGCGTAACTGATCAAAAACAGATCCAACGGGTGGAGCATGAACCACGACTCAAATAGCTCCCGCCTCCTCCGAAAACTTCCTTCTTCCTCCTCCCGGTGTGTTCCGGCCGGCAGCCCTCAGAACATGATGACCAGCGGGTGCGTTAGCAGGATGTCCAGAACGCCTGCGTTTTGAGCCAAAATATTAATATGCATCTATCTGCATGGGAAAGTAGAACTCTCCTTTTTCTAAATGGTTTGGTTGGAACTCTCGTCATGCAAGACGGATTTTTCTCTTCCCTGACTGGTTTTGGCGAAGTGTTCTCTGCTGCGTCTCCGGATCGGTGGGAGGAAGCCGTAGAAGAACAGGGACCGACGAGCCCTGGGGATTCCGCCCAGACTACACGGATATGAGCTGGCACACGGCTCGCCCACGGAGGTCTCAGAAATAAAGCATAAAGAGGTCCGTCCGCTCTCAGAGGTGCCACTTCTAGGAAGGAGCACAGGTAGAATGTCAACGCCTGTGCACCCCGGACACGAGACGAGATGTCAACCGCTCACGGGAAGAAAGGATTCTCTGAAAGGTGTTATTTTCTCTCTGCAATCCTGGCTGACCTACTTAGGGGTAAAAAATAAAACAGTGAAGAAAACCCATGTGAAGCTTTGGAATTCCATCTCTGCCAGCGCCACTTAAAGACGGAATGAAAGAGGGTTGAATATTCGCCGAATGCGGCGGATCCTGGGGACCTCACGTAGAGAGGCCGTGTGTTCAGTCCACATTCAGTGGATATCTTGTGGGTCTCCGTATTTCAAACCATGACAATAGTGCCTCCCACATATTCTTTTTTTCCTAAACTGATTTCTGACCATTCATTCATTCTACCTGCTTATTGATACATATCCAAGTTCACATATTTGAAAAATCCCACATGGACGCCCTGGGATCACCGCCACCTCTCTTAACCACTTCCTCTTTTCCCTCTTTTCCTTCATACAACAGTGGAATTACCTACTTTTTTCATCCTAGTTACTTTAGATTTACTGGTGAGAGGAAAAGGCTCCTTTAAGATAAGCAGACACGGAAATCGTCAAGTGGTTCCCTCACGTGCCTGTAAGACTTCTAGGGTCTTTTCTCTCTTATAGTAGAGACAGAAAATGCTGCATAAACAACACGCGCACATACGCCTGTAGCTAGATTCCGATAAGGGAGAAATGTTCTCTCTCTGAATCTCAGCTCGAGCAGGTTCGGTGCTACATTTCACTGTTAGACATTGACTTCATCAGCGAATGGGTTTCTCTTTGAAATGCAAAGGTCCAAGTGCTACTCAGCCAGGCACAACTCCTTTTATGAGCTGATCTTTTGTAATCTCAATTTGGAATATCTGCAGAGAGGTGGCGGAAAAGGTACAGGCTTTTAGGGGGACCTGTGTTTTTATTTGTCCATAACTTGGAGTAGAACGGCTATTGGGCGCAGGGTAAGCGAATGTTTAACTTTATAAAAAGTCGCCAAACTGTTTTCTGAGACGCTTCTGCAATTCTTGCGTTTTCACCAGCCGCGCGTGAGAGTTCTGGTGGCTACACGTCCTTGTCAACACTTGATATGGTCGGTTCTGTTTTTTTTTTTTTAAATTTTACCATCCTGAAAGGTGCATGGTGCTACGTCCTTGTGACTTTAATTCGCATTTCCTAAACGGCGAATGCCGTTGAGCATCTGCAGTAGACTTTGGGTGCACAGCTTGGATCTCCTTTTAGGAAAGAACCTTCCACAAGGAGGGTAGTGAGGTCACTGCTTCCAGCTTTGGATACCTTCAAAAAGCACTTGATTTTGATCCAGTTCCGGGAGCTTCTTGGGTGTGTCTGGTGGTGGATGGAACACAGTGATGGTCGAAGGGCTATTTCTGACCCGTGTGGGAAGACCCCATGGGCAGCCCCTGTGCTAGAACTTTCCGTGGGTCCGATTGAGACGTTCTCTGAGTTGCACCAAGGGTCAAGCTCTTCTTACCCAATTCTCCTTCCTTCCCTGTCTCTCTGCTGACGTCACCTCAGGATTGCTGTCTCACTCTCCCCCCACCTTCCAAGTTCAATCCCCCATTAATCTCCTACATTTCTAGCTCTGTCCTTGGAGTCTACTTCCCAGAACACGCAAGTGACATAGACACTTTCCGTGGGCTTATTTGCATGAGAACATCTTCTTTGGTGACATATCAGTATAAATCTTTTACCCAATTTTTATTGGGCCATATGCCTTCTTATTATGCACCCATAACTATGCTTTATAAATTATGGCTACAAGTCCTTTAGCTGCAGATAGAGACCTTTCAAATATTTTCTCCCACTTTGTGGCCGGCCTGTTCACTTTCTGCACAATAATATTATCTTACTGGTGACTTTTCTCTCCTTGTGAGAAAACAGCAGGCCTACGTAGGTACCTTATACAGCTTAAAATTGTTTGATCCTAATTTTGCAATTCGTACATTCATTTTGATAATTTACAAAAGGAAAAGACTTTTCATAGCCTCTTGGCCTCGAATAGAAGATATCACAGTTAAATGCAAGCCGTCATTTTGTAGAGATTGCAGAGGGAACAGGCACTGGTTTTGTGGTTTACGTGTAAGTCCGTGGTTGATTTTCAGATAATTTTTGTAAAATCTGTGAGGTTTTGGTTGAGATTCATCTTCTGAGGATGTTGTGTATGATGTCCTGTTGCTCCAGCACTGTTTGTTGGGGTGGCTGTTCCTCCGTTGAATTGTTTTGCTCCTTTATCAAAAATTAGTTGGACAAAATTGTATGGATCTATTTCTGGGTTTTCTTTCTGTTCCATTTATTTACATGTCTATCATAATTCAACACCATGCTGTTTTCACTGCTGTAGCTACATAATGAGCCTAACAACTATATAGTGCAATCTTTCTCACTTAGTTCTTGCACAAAAATATTTGAATTATTCTAGCACCTTTCTATTTCTGCATAAATTTTATAATAATCTCGCATATAAAAAAATCTTGCTGGGATTTTGATATGAATTTTGTCAAACCTGTAGATCAATTTAGGAAGAATTGCCATCATTACTATATTGAGGGCACTCCATGAACATGGTATACCTCTCCTGTACTTAGATCTCCTTTGATTTCTTTCATCAGAATTTTATCATTTTCATCATGCAAAATCTACATGCGTTTTGTTTTATTTATATTTTTTAAGCATTTCATTTTCTTTGGAGCACCTTGAAATAGGATTACATTTTATATTTTGGTTATTCTCCCAGGTTATTGTCACTGTATAGAAACACAATTGATTTTTATATATTGATCTTGTGTCCTATGAACTTACCAACCTCATTTATTAATTCTAGAAAGGGTTTTCCAGATTGTTTGGGATTTTCTATGAAGGCAATCATGCCATCTTCAACTACAGACAGTTTTATTTCTTCTTCTCCATGGGGGTTCATTTTTACTTTTCTGCTGATTTGTGTGTATATTTTAAATTCTCCATAATGGTTTTTTTTTTAAAGGATGTTGGGACCCTTAATAAGCTGCCCTAACCTCCCATCTGGGAGGATCCTCAAAATATGCCGAGATCAGATCTCTGCAAGAAAAAGCTGGTTTAAACCCTGCTCAATGACCATTGGACTTAGCCGAGTACTTCTAACCACTTCCAGAAAATTCCTTCCATTATATAAGTCCTTTCCTGACAAGTTTCATTAATTCACAAGTTGAAGAATTGTTAATTCTTAATGTAAATAAGCTAGAGTTTTATAGTTACTTTTTTCCTCTTATACTTTAAATATCTTAACAGCAAGCCAATAACTTTTCATGGTTTCTGCTTTGCTAAGAAACTATCCCTGCTCTTCAGCCTATTAAACATCAACATCAATATTCATCTCTGGTGTAAGCCTCAGTTTTCTTCTTTTTTAAGTGGAAATGCTTGAGGTCAGAGTCATCTCTTTGGAACTCTGCTATGATAGACATATTCCTCCTTCCCAGTTCTCTTCCTTTTCCCAGCTTTATTAAAAATCTTAAATATTATCCACCATGTTGGCAACAGATTCTCATTGAAGCCCCATCGGGCTATGCTATTGCTGTGGTTTCGTGGGCCTCTTACTGACAGGTGGAAGAGTGACCACCTCAGTGTGTGCGAGGGAAGCCGTGCTCCTTGTGTTTATGTGACAGAAATCCACATAACCGCTTCCTGCTGGTGAGATACCCAGAGCCAGCTCTGCCTGCCAGCTCCCTGCTGGAGTGTGGCCATGCAGGGTTTCACTCTGCCCACCTGCTGTTGTAGCAGCAAGAATGACGCTGTGGCATGCTGAATCCTAGCCCCAGCGGTATTCAGGTCTTCATCCCCAGCACCCATGAAAATATTATCTTATGCGGCAGCAGGGGCTTTGCAGATTCCGTTCAGTTAAGGATCCTGAGATGATCCTGTCTTCCTCCTGGAGGCTCCAGGGAGAACCTGTTCCCTTGCCTTTGTCTCCCATCTTGTTAGCCCAATCTCCCTCTGCCTCTTTCTTTTTTTTTTACTTCAGAATATTATGGGGGTACGAACACTTCGATTACATAAATTGTCTTTGTACCAGACAAGTCAGACCTACAAGCATGCCCATCCCCCAGACAGTGAATTTACCCACCCCCCTCCTCCCCCTCCCAACTGCTCAGCACCCGATGAGTGTTACTTCCACATATGCACATAAGTATTTATCAGTTAGTTCCAATTTGACGGTGAGTCCATGCGGTGCTTGTTTTTCCATTCTTGGGATACTTCACTTAGTAGAATGGGCTCCAGCTCCATCCAGGATAGTACAAGAGGTGCTAGATCACCATTGTTTTTTGTGGCTGAGTAGAACTCCATGGTATATATATACCATATTTTATTAATCCACTCACGGATTGATGGACACTTGGGTTGTTTCCACATCTTTGCAACTGTGAATTGTGCTGCTATAAACATTTGAGTGCAGGTGTCTTTTTGATAAAATGATTTCTTTTCCTTTGGTAAATACCCAGTAGTGGGATTGCTGGATCAAATGGTAGTTCTACTTGTAGCTCTTTGAAGTGTCTCCATATTACTTTCCACAGAGGTTGTATGAGTTTGTGGTCCCACCAGCAATGTATGAGTGTTCCTATCTCTCCACATCCACATCAACATTTGTTATTTTCGGACTTTTTTATAAAAGCCATTCTCACTGGAGTTAAGTGATATCTCATTGTGGTTTTCATTTGCATTTCCCTGATGATTAGAGACATTGAGCATTTTTAAAAATGTTTCTTAGGCATTAGCCTGTCTTCCTATCTCTTTAACATCCCTGTTCAACGCCTGTCGAAAGAATTGGTGTTCTTTCAAGGGTTTTGAAGAACTGAGCTTCTACTTTTAATCTAATACAGTAGCTGCCAATTTGAGCAATGATTTTGGGTCCCAGTCAACAGCACTATGAGAAATGTGGCTTCCATCCCAGCTTCCCAGGAAACCTCACAGCACGATGCTCACTTAATAGACGGGGTAACCGAGCCAATGTGTGACTCAAACACAGTCGCAGTATGCAATGAAGCCAGCTTGAAACTACATCCCAAGGTGTCCCCCGGGATTAATAAGCACCCTCAGAAGTATTCTCTGAGCTCCTCTCTGCCAGCCCGGCTCTGTTTGGACTGCCCTGGTTGTGCGCAGAGGATATTTCATCACCCACAAAGGACTTGGATGAGCACCAACGATAGAAGGAGATTCCGGGGGACAGGATCTTATCTCGCGAGGCACTCTTGCTGCACACGGATCTTTCCAGTAAACCATGTTTACCTCTCTTCTAATGAGACATTCATTGGGCAGAAGCCACTCAGCTCCTGGAACTTGAAAAGTGGATGATGCTTGAAATGACAACAAATGCACCAGAAACCAAAAGTGAGCTCTTACTCACTGCACAATTAGACAGCGTCATTTCCCAAATTCTTAGGTCCCTTGGATACTGTCAGGTGCAAACACTTACAGTTTATGAAAAGAGGAGTGATTATGACACACAAAGTAAGAGATATAAAGACGATGAGGTAGAAATGAGTGTCTTATTGAGTTTTTCTCTAAGTTGACGGTCTACGTGCATCTCCTTCCTTAGGCCAGACATCACCACACATTTTCTGTAAAGGTTCAGAAAACAAATATTTTCAGCTTTGCAGCCCATGTGGTCTTTCCTGTGACCTCTGAACTCTGCCCTTGTGGCAGGAAAGCAGCCAGAGACCATACATCAATAAATGGACAGGGCTGTGTCCCAATAAAACTTTATTTACAAACACAAGCAGTGGGCCAGGTTGGGTTCAGGGCTCTGACCCTGCAATCTTAGACCATTTTCACGTCTTGGGTACTTTGTGCATCGAAACTGTAGATAAAATCAAAAGAAGAATACTCATGGATCTGCTACCAATTCTACTTCACACTTTCTGAGTGGCTTTTGGGTCACAGAAATGTTTATTTTGTCTTTCTATGAATGCCCATGATTTAGCAGAAAATTTAGGTTTTAAAAAATCTAAAATAATTTTAACATTTTGATATCAGCATTCTACATTTCTCACACTCTTTACTTTTTCCGCCCCCACCCAGCCGAAGGAAATAAAAGAAAAGGAATGAGACCTGAATACAAAAGCTGTTTCTCTTTCATATTGAGAACTTACACTCAAAATTGAGAGCTTCTTTAGGAGTCTCCACCATTTGGACTTGTGGTTGGTAGGAAGCTTGCAGGGCTAAGATCTGACCCCCTGGGTTGAATTCTCCATCCATCTCAAAAGCCATGTAATGTAGGAAAACTCCATTCACCTTCTCTCTCTCTTAGTTTCTTCTTCTATAAAATGCAAGATGATAATACAAGTTGAGCATCCCTTAACCAAAAATCCAAACTCCAAAATGCTCTCTGATGCCACAAGTAGAAAATTCTGCACCTGACCTCACGTGATGGGTCACAGTCAAAATGTTGTTTGATACATAAAAGTATTAAAACTAGTGTATAAAATTACCTTCAGGCTATGTGTATAAGATGTATATGAAACATAAGTGAATTTCATGTTTAGACTTGGGTCCCATCCCCAAGACATCTCACTATGGATATGGAAATATAATAAAATCTGAAACCCTTCTGGTCCCAAGCATTTTGGATAAGGAATATTTACCCCGTGTTACCCACCTGTTTGGTTTGCACAGAACACAACATGACTAATTACAAATCAAGAATTGAAAACAGGGCTTGGTTCTTAGTAAGCGCTTACTAAGTTGTTATTTTTTTATTTCAGTCTTCGATGATCCGGATGATTTGTATTCCATATTTTTATCTATTTGTGAACACTGGAAGCTAATTACAATAATACTCAGTGTGCTGTGTGTTTGAGGACTCCCTGTTCATTTAGGAAGGACAAGAAACTCTTTCCTTGTCTTCAAAGGGGGGGCAACCTGCCAATAACTTTAACCTGTGTCCTGCTCTATACCTCAGCCCAGGGGGACCCCACGTACCCTAACTCAGAGCCTGGAGGACATCCTGAGCTGTGCATGTCTCTGCCCATGGAGAAGGGAGGTCCCATTCTGCCTGCCCACCCTAGAAATTTTCCTGATAGAGTTGGTTGCTTTTATCAAAAAGTCCCAAAACAACAAAAGTTGGCATGGATGCAGAGAGATAGGAACACTCACACACTGCTGGTGGGACTGCAAACTAGTGCAACCTCTGTGGAAAGTATGGAGATACCTCAACAAGATACAAGTAGAACCACCATTTATTGACCCAGCAATCCCACTGCTGGGGATTTACCCAAAGGGGTGCAGTTTGCGCTGTCTGGGGGATAGACTCACTTGTCACTCTAACTCAGGAGGTGCAAAGGCAATTTATGTAACCAAAGCATTTGTACCCCCGCGATACTCTGAAATAAAAGGAAAAACAAAGGAGTTTGTGGCAGGTGAATCACTGCCACCCTCAAAAAGGCAAAAATTGTGACTGTCGTTTGATTTTTCCAAACCAACTGAAACCAGTGTCCAGCCAGACATAGTGGTCTCTGCATTCTTGCCAAACCATCTTCCAACCAGACACAGACAGGAAACTCTGCTGACGCTCGCAGTGTTGAATGAAGACTTCCATTTTCACATCACTTTGTGACTTTCTGTGTAATGTGGCTGGAATCGTGGGTTGTCCCGCAACAAGGATTTAGAGACAAGAAAACTGTAACCCCAGAGCGTGTCTTAATGACTTGGAAGGAGCTAGATTTTCCTTAAGCACAGAAGCTATTTGACCACAGAATGTCATTCACCTCTCACGGGTGACGGCGCCCACCTCTGTTCCCAAGGTTGTGGCTCCCTCTCTTTGGAAGGACCGTTTTTCCCACCGACTCCTCCCCTGAGAAACCGGAGTCACGCAGGAAATGTCAGTTGCAGGTTTTCACAGATCTCCACTGAACTGTGCAGGAGGGAAGATGTTTTCCACATCGATTCTTTTTGATGGAAATAAGGATGGTGTGGAGGCAGGAGGAAACCAAGCGTAACTTTTAAAAAAGAGAGAAGACTTTCAGTGATGCCAGTGTGAACGCTTTGCTTCTGAATTCCGTTATGAGAAAAAGTGGATGAGTATTTTATAGAGAAACAAACAAACCAATATGGATTGACTTCCGCCCCTTTTTTTTTTCCTGTTACATTTTTATTTTTAGATTTTTAAAAATGTTTTCAATTTCAGAATATTACAGGGATGGATAGAAATGTTTAGGTTACATATATTGCCTTTGCCCCGCCCCAGTCACCGTGAAATTGGTATTAACCGAACAAGACTTCTGCCCATTTTGATTTCTACAGACAACTTACCGAAGACACCAACACCTATAGTTAAGATTCAAGAATGGTATCCACTGTTGGTGGTGGTGTAAATTAGTACACTGCGGAAAAGTGTGGAGATTTTGCAAAAAGACTGGGTTTATTCAAAAGACATACTTTTCTTCCTGAAAGTTTTAATTTGTGTATGCATTCCTGTTATAGTACAATATATATGTCATTTTGTGTGTTGGTATGAATGAACAGCTCGAAGTACCAAAAATGCTATATAAAAGAAAGAAACTTTCTGAAGATAGCAAAAGAAAATCTGATAAAGTTTAGTCCTAACAGCAGAAAATTTGCTACTCGATGCATTTGAAACAAAACCTTATCATGCTCAACCCGTACCTATATTTCACAAATGATTTTAAAATTTATAAATAAAATTCCACAAAATAGAGGCCCCTCCCCTCAAAAAATAAAAAACTGTATCATGCAACAAGTTGGATGGAAGTGGAGTCTGTTATCCTAAGGGAAGTATGTCAGGAATGGAAAATCAAGCACCACGTGTGCTCTCTACTAAGTGGCAGCTACGTCCTCTGTATACACAATGGAATACTATGTGGCCATGAAAAAGAATCAAATCCCGCCATTTGCATCAACACGGATAGAACTGGAGATCGTCATAGTTTAATGAAATACACCAGGCACAGAGAGACAGACTTCACGTGTCCTCACTCACACGCGTGAGCTAAAAAAGTGGATCTCATGGAGGCGGAGACCAGAATGACAGTGGGTAGGGGGGTCCTCCAGGCGGAGGGTCGAAGAAGGGTTGTGGAATGGATGGAAAACACAATTTAGGTAGAAGGAATAAGGTCCATTGTTGCACAGCAAAGTAGGGTCACTACAGCTAGCAAAAATGTATCACATATTTCAAAGTAGCTAGACGAGAGGGCAGAAATGTCCCCAGCACATAGAAATGCTAAATACAAGGGGTGTTGGAAACCCCAAATACCCTGACTTCATCATTACACATCCTATGCATGCAATAAAATATCACACATACCCCCTGAAATATGTAAAGTACATATCCATTTTTTAAAAATTTGAGAGCACAGCTGATCGAATAAATAAATACTCCTGCCAATAGACCTAAAAAGAAAACCCTAATTCTGAGTTTGTTCTGTTATTTCTTCAAATGTAAAGATATTAACAGCCATTTAAGTCTTGTGTATGATACGTAAAATCGATGTTTTTAACACACTGACCGCCGCACTAGAAAAAAAAAATTTTTCCTTGGGGCCATGGTGTTCTATTACGAAAATAGAATAAAAACTTCGAAAACAAAATGATCCTTTGTAATGTAATGAAAAATTTGTTCTTTTTTATCATTTTCTGTGCGTGAGTTGAAATAGTTCTCGCACCTCCAAAGGGGAAGAGAAGTGTGAGTTACATACACTTCACGCGGCCCACGGCTGAAAACGAGCGTGAGTTAAATACAACTCACGGAGCAGTTGATGTGTTAAACATATCGTAGAATTTTTCTCATGATGTGGCATCATCTTTTTAATATGTCACACATCACGAAATATGTCATGACCAGAAAAAAAACGTCCCTGATGTCATTGACCATTTTAAACTCTTATAGCCTTCCATTCTCAAACTCACATTCGCTGAGTATATTTATTTCGTATTTTTGGGCAACTGCCAGCGCTAGGACATAAAACTGAGATGATTTTGGAGTTTGTGAAATGCTGGGAGTCTGAACACCTGTGTGAACTGTCTGAGATGATTCAAACCCTGTTTCTTTGAAAATGGGGAACAGGTCATACGATCCTCTTAGACCTGGGAACTTCTCCAGCGCAGGGGGTGCTGAATCGCATTTGTCTGCCGTAGCCTATCAGCCAAGTGACGAGGGTTCAGTATGGGTTTTTTTGGGTCAAAAAATGGACTGACGAAGTCAGTGAGTACACCTTGGTGTTTTCTTCCAATTCTGTGATTTAGTTAAGGATTTAAAAATATGCATTGGGTTTCTCTGTAGCTTTTATATTTGGTGCATGTTAAAAACTTTAAATGTAATCTGATAGGAGTTGGGGTACATGAGTACAGAGAATGGCAGAGTATTTTGTTGTTTTTTTTCTTTTTTTTTCTTTTTTTTTTTTTTTTGAGGCAGAGTCTCACTCTGTTGCCCTGGCTAGAGTGAGTGCCGTGGCGTTACCCTAGCTCACAGCAACCTCAGACTCCTGGGCTCAAGCGATCCTCCTGCCTCAGCCTCCCGAGTAGCTGGGACTACAGGCATGTGCCACCA
>CAUYSK010034732.1:0-61047 GCA_963575035.1 Avahi laniger
GCACAGAAACTAAATCGGTTGGACTAAGTCTCTCTGGTTGGGAGAATTGGACCTAAATTCCAAATCTCCACACTGTCAAATCCAAATCATGGCACTAGGAATGGAAACTAGATAGCATCTTTCATGCCAATTATAATTAACCGGTAGTGGATGTCTGGAGTCAGGGTTTTCAGAAGTATTCTGTGGTTCCAGCTCTGCTCTATAGGAAATAGAGCTAGGATTGATTCATGCTGTCTGCCTGGGGGTGGGGGGGACTTGGGGGAACAGAGGGCAGGCAGCCCCACCTGTCATGTATTGGGCATTTCCTGCAACCGCATTGTGCAATTCTCAGTTACACCACACGGATTTCTATTTCTTAGGGAATTCTTTCTAAATGATTATGATTCTTCATTTACCCATTTTCCTTGTTGGAACATTTCTTCACCATGACACATACCAGAGATTTTCCTAGAAATCCAGAAAACTGCTAGTGCGGGCCAGTCAGACTAGTGATTATGAAATTCTCCAAATTCTAAAACAGTTCATTTGAGTCAGGCAAGCCAGAAGGATCTCTTACCACTGACCACCACCTCCAGATTCGTGAACTAACGTGAATCAGGGTTGCCTAATTACAAATATCTGGACAATGATCACCGCCTCAAGATGACTGCATGTTCATTGCCATAGGAAGTATTTTAGTAACCAAGACTTAGATAGTGAAAAATGTATAGAAGCTAAGGTGTCAACCCTCCCAAAGTAGGATATTGGTACTTCCCTGTACCAATAGCACAAATTTCCTGCCGTTATGATAGCACATTTCACTTAGTCGGTATTCAGTAACAATTTACTGAATGCATGAAACAATGAATTAATTGATGCAAAAAATAGGCAAATATGTGAAGGCAGCAATTAATGATTCTTATCTAGCTCTAATTAAGCTTTTTGAGGAGAGACACCTTGTATTTTCATTTTTATGCTGTCTTAGAGTCTAGCATAGTATCTGACATATAATGGGTTTTTAGTAAATGCATACAGATTAATTGGACTATTATAACCCCTGTTACAGTATGCATCTCTAGGTATTGGACTATATTCCATGTTTTTTTCTAAATTCTCCACAGAGCCTAACCCAGTATCTGATGCTTAGCAAAGTCAGATCAAGCAATGCATGTTTTATATCATCTTCAGGATTTGTATTTCTCTACAAGTAGTTCATGAATCACTTGTATCAAAATACTAGAATCAAGCGGAAATAATTCCTGGGTCCCATTCTAAGCTCAAGCATGGCAATTAATATGTGCTCCGTGGGTGGTTTTGATACACAACAGTTAGAGCTCCGGTCCCCAACTCCCAGCCTGCAGACTGGTACCGGTCCGTGGTCTGTTAGGAATCGGCTGTGCATCACCACCTGAGTTCCTCCTCCCCACCCAACCCTGGTCCGTGGAAAAATTGTCTTCCATGAAACCAGTCCCTGGTGCCAAAAAGGTTGGGGATCACTGAGTTAGAGAATCATCTTCGAAACCAAGAGCTATTTGAGGGCGGAACCAGGTTTATGCATAGTTTACTCCTACTATGTGGCATAATGCCAAGTTCATTGTTAGTCTAATTTATTGAATGGAGGAGTTTTCAGAGACAGCTTCTTACTGCCTCTGATGACTGTCGAACTGGTGATGTACTACCAAGATAGTCAAGGAAGCAAGTGATCCTTCAAAGGTGAACTTGTAAATCATAGTTGATAGTCGTTTTTGCCAAAGTGCTTCTGGAAGTTAAGAGAGAGCGCTTAAAACACGAAAGTATGAGTTCCCAACACGGCCTACTTTCTGGGATTGTATTCAAGGAATATGCTACTGGTGTTATTATTGTAAATCTCTGAACTCAATGACACTTCCTAATACACTGACTTTGATCAGATTCCCTGGAAACAGACTGTGGGGCTGAGATTTGCATGTCAGAAGTTTATTAGGAAGTGCTTTTGGGAGATACACTGTGGAGGAGGGAAGATGCTAGAACCGGGCAAAGGGAAGAGCTGGGCTCCGATGTAATCACAACAGAGGCCTCAGCCGTCCCACGGGAAGCTCTGGAACTGGGATGGGCCTGCAGAGTTGCTCCACATGAAGCAAGGGGCCAGGCCTTTGCACCCCACATTGAAGAGTCATTAGACAGGACCTGCCTCTGGGGAGCGGTGTGACCTTGGGTGAGGAGGTTCCCTTCAGCCGAGGACAACTGGTAGCTGGAGAGCTGACAGTGACCAGCAATCCAAATATCTTAGAAAATAAGTCCCTTAGTCCTGAAAGAGGTTATTTGCATGGTGTACCACAGCATCCAACATGCAAATTATACACAATAACCATCCCTACAGAATTTATAGTTTGAAGATGGTGCAAGATGGTGTTGTAGAAAGTTACAGGCTTTGGGGTCAGGAATAATGAATCTGAATCACAACTTTTCCTTTTACTAGCTCTGTAACCCGCATAAGTCACTTAATGTTTCAGAATCTCAGGTTTTCATTTGTAAAATGATGTTTGTCAATGTCTGCCTCCCAGAAGATGGTAGATACAAAACACCTCTTCCTCCTTATTCTTTTCCCTTAGAGGTCATTTAACATTGGTTTAACCAATTCATTCACCAAACGTGTCTTGGTTGGTTTGACTAATGACGTATCTGTAAAACTTAAATGACTTGGGGACAGGTACGGTTGCATCTTCTGAGCATGTTCCCAAAACTGATAACTTCTGAAAATCATTTTCAAAAGCAATATATGAACAGGTTTTTAAAAATGTAATGGAAAGTAATTAAATGAAGTAATATGAAGTAAATGATCATTTCTTTAACAAATATTTGAGAGCCTACTCCCCGTGCCAGACCTGTTCTTTGTGCTTGGGATTCACGGGTGAACAAAGTAGATGAAAATCCTCCCTTTTTCAGGCATAGCTTCTAAAAGGAAATTAAAACAAACAAATTAATTAATTACTTAATTTGTTAGAAAGTGGAAAGTATGGGAAAAACACGGAAGGTTTAGGGAGTGGTCAGAGTGAGCAGAGCCTGACTGAGAAAATGACGGTTGAATGAGAATTGGAGAAGGTGAGGGAGTCAGCTTTGAAGAAAAGCATTCCAGGTAGAGATAACAGCTAGTGCAAGGGTCCTGAGGCAGGAGGATGCCTGCCATAACTGAGGAGCAGCAAGGAGTCAGGTTGTGACATAAGTAGAGAAAATAATCAAAGAGGGGTACCTTGACTGTCCTAGCCTCTCCATTAACTCACAAGTCAGGGGCTCCCCACCCCAATCCCTTCCCCAAGGTTCTGCTCTGATGGAGTAGCCCATGCTATTTTATGTGCCTCTTCACTTCACAGCTCCCACGTGGAACAGAAAACTACATATATTATGTCATTTTATTCCAGCTATCCTCTTTTTCTTTGGAAGCCACAATAGTGGATTCAGTCTTGAAAAAATCACCAAGATCAAGTAAAACACACAGATACATACACACACACACACACACACACACACCCCAACTCTAAATTATAAACAAGCCTAGAAATGACATCCCAAAATTCTAAGTTTCAAACATAAGACGGAAACTGACATTCCAAATGAGCTCCCATAAGAAAGCACAAGGCTAGGTCTTCATCTTGTTTCAGCATGTCAGTGGAAGCCACTAGGATACACCGATCTCTTATGTTTTTGCAACTTGTATGTTTCATCCTGGAGTGGAATTGATAAAACGGAAAGAAAAAATAATGATTTGTGGTATAAATAACAATGCTGCTTCTCAGACTTATCTGTCCTCTCTGATCTGGATTCCATTTGGACTGAAAATTTTGGTAGATGTATGCACGCAGAGTGCTTTTTATTATTTGAATTTATACTTTATAACTCAACTTTCATATCCCAAAAGGATCCAGTGACAGATCTCAGAATCTTGAAGCAAACATTGTGCAAAATTTTAATTGAAGTCCTTGACTTTCATATCGTCTGTGATCTCATTCCTGAGAATTCATGAGGATAGAAAATTTTGGATCGTGTCCCTCATGTCCAGGAGGAGCTGTGTAATATCAGCCTTCAAAAGCCACAGTTTCATAATCTAAGTATTTGCTGGTCATGATTTGGTGCATTTAATAGTGTGAAACTTCTCTTGAAAGGCATAACTCCTCTTGTTATAATATTCCTGATGAATTACCCAAAACACAGTTTTGCTATCTCTGATTTTTTCCCTAGTGTCTTTAACAATAGGTTTGACTCTGCTACCTAATAACTGTGATTTTGGCCAAGATACTTACAATCCTCAAACTCTTTTCTCATCTATAAGAAAGAGTCCTGTAACTGGAATGCAAAGACAGAGATTTGACACCTGGCTCTTCTATTTATTAACTTTGTGGCCTGAAGCCAGACATTTAAACATTCTGTGCTGTGATGTCCTACTCTGATGAGGCTACTTCACAAGATAGTAGGAGAATAGGTTGTGGAATAAACTTCGCTAGGTAACCCTAAAGTGACATTCAAATGAAAGAGGCATTAACATCTGTTGGTGGTCACTGAGGTTTGTTTCCTGCTGTAAAATTCTGTGATATATAAAGCAGTCACTTAAATTTCTATAATCCATTAAAAAAATCAAAGGCCCTCACAGGTACATTTTCTTATTCTACTGGTATTATGGGTGTTTCCTCGTGGGAATAACCTCTCTGAGTTCAAATCTATGCCTTACAGCTCTTGATGTACCATCACGCTCCTCAACTGGAGAACCAGTTTACATTATTAATTAAGAAGTCAGCCTCCATAGTCAGAAAGATTCCAGATTCTTTCATTCACCAGCCGTGTGACCTTGGACAAATTTCTTCACTTCTCTAAGGCCAAATTCAAAAAAGTAGAAGTAATAATAGCATTTATTTCATAGGATGTTGATTAGATTTAATAAAATTGTGAATATGGTTGTTTTAGCATAGTACCTGGCACATAGCAAGTCCTTGAAGCTGATTATTATTATTGTGGTTGTAATATTATTATATAATCATAAATGTTATATAACTATATTTTAAAACTTAGGCACTGTAATTCAGTCTGCCAAAAAAAGAAAGCTCTCTGGGTCATGAAGTTTGCAATATTTAACATGACTGTGATATTTTTAATGTATTTGGTTTGCAGATCATCACTGTTTTTAAAAGAAACCCATTCCAGTGCATTATTCTGATCTGTGTGTTAAAAAGAGGGTGGTGGCAGAGGATGGTGGGGTACGGAACCATCAGACTTAACTGAGAATCCATTGTAATTAAGGTGCTGGGCTAAGAATAGAATTGAGGTATTTGTACTCTAATCAATACGTACTTAAAAGAGAGAGGCCTTTCAAGTGGAAGAGAAAAGTATTTTTGGCCAGCAACTCTTCTACCACCATGCACACTGTTCCCCTCCAATACCTCCAACAAGTCACACGCGTAGAAACCACCAGAAACCTCTAGGCCCAGATGGCTTTTACTGGCTACTTCCAGTTTGTCCAGCTCTCACTACAACTTGATGCCTCCCCCCTCCAAAGGTTAAAAAATAAAAAATAATAAAGAAACAAAGCTTGAGGTTTATACAGGTACTTTGTTGCAATACAGAACTTCATGCAATTTATGATTATGCAGACTTCTGTTTGAATCTCAGCACTGACATTTACATTAGCTGTGTGACCTTAAGAACGTTCTCAACATCTCTTAACATCTTTTGCTCCAATCAAATGTGATGATTAAATGAGATAACTGAATCTAATGCTTCCTGAGTACCTACCATGCTAGAGACAAGGTGAAAGATACAAAAAAATCTGTACATGGAATCTAATCTTAGGAGATACGTAGCTCTATCTTATAGGATATACACTGTATCTCTATGAGTAAACAGCAACACAAGACTCGCACATAAGAAATGGTTTAATTCATATTGTAGGAAGTCAGAGCAGAATAAACAATCTAGACACATTGAAATGCAAGACTGTCCTTAACCGCTTAATAGTTACTTTATCACTTTGCCACCTTCTGTCTTTGTTTGCCAAATCTGTAATATGGGAGAAATAAAACCTATCCATAGGACAGTTGTAAGGAATAGATGAGATACGTATATAAATCATGTTGTACTATTCTGCCCATGATGATTACTTAATGAGTGATGTCTGTTTTATTACAATTATTGTTATTATTATTAGCAATAGTAGTGTGAGGATGGTTATCTGTTGTCGAAGGGTGCTGAGCAGGAGAAGATGCATAGGTTTTCTAGGCCATGGGAGCAATTTGGGCAAATATGTTTGGGCTGGAACCCGAGATGTGATTGGGGCACTAGAATATACATGTAAACTGAGAGTACTTTACACAGGAAAAACCCAGGAAGTAAATGTTCAGTCTTGACTTCCTCTCCACTTCCCCTCCTCCTCAGTATGCACCATAAGGGCAAAACAAAAATAGAAGAAGGTACAAAGTTTGATTCATCCTAAGGCAGCCCATTTCCCTGCATCCCCATAGCGAGGACTGGGCCCTAATCTCTCCTGAGTAGAGGGAATAGAAACCAGAAAAGGGTGGGAAAGAAGTTCAGCCTTGGAGTCTTTCTGAACTGATTAGGTTTAAAGAAAGCATCTCTGATTACCCCTTGGAAGTGTTTATTGACTACTTTCTCCCTAGATATGGCGCTGATAGGGTATAGGGTGCAGCCTTACTGTACCCTGTGAAACAAAGAGGTAGAGTGAACTAGGATGCCAGAACATCAAAAGAGAGCTTGATAAGTTTGTTCAGTTCCTTCTTCATTTTACATTTGGGGAAACAGAGGCTCAGGGAGGGAAAAACTTGGCTAAAGTCATCCATGCAAGAGATAGTGAAAACCACAGCAGATGGGAGCCCAGGATGCGTGGCTCCAAATTGATTGTCATTTTTCCCTTATCATGCTGTCGTTCACCTCTGCAGAGCATACTGTAATACAAAAGAATAAAACTAAACGATGCTTTAGACACCTGAGGATCCTCAGCTTATAGATTGGAGTACTGAGGCCCACAGAGAAAAACTGACTTGTCCAAGGTAGCAGCGAATGGATGGATGGTTGCATTACAATGAGAACTTAAGTCTGTATTCAGACAGCATACTCTAAGTCCACGGGCTAGAGAAGTTTGGGAGAGGTCTCCACTCCTTGAGGTTTTCTGCATATAGACGAGGAGTCAGCCTTTGAAAGTCCTAAGCTCACTGCTTGTGGTTGGCCATGCCCCAGGTTGGCTGCATGCACCTCCCAAGTGGCAATTCCCATGAAATATCTCACAAAAACATAGTAGAAAGGAATGAGATTTTTATTAAATCTGTTTTAGGCTTATTGCCTACTCTCCTATCTTGGCCAGTTCGACTTCTTCCTCAATTTCTTGGCTCTTAAACATAAAATACAGGTGCTAAGCTTGGGAGCCCACAAGACTCCAGAATGCTGACCCCAGGGTGAACAATCGCCCAAGTGCTCTTTTTACCTAGAGCGCACATCGGCTGAGTGTTACCGACCAGAGCTGCCAAGACAGATGAGCCATTCAGCTCCTTGGCCAGGTAGTAGTGAAAAAACCACAACAAACAGCAGCATCTGGAAACGTGTAATCAGAGTTGGCACACTTGCAGGGGAAATGCAATGCAGTATATTAAATTATTTCTGCAACCATGGTTCAGTCTTTAAAAGGGAGAAATAATCACATGCAATGTTTCATATTTCAGTTTTCAAACAGGGAGGCTTGATTTTTAACGTCAAACACATAGTTCAGGGCAAGGCACACAGTTGGATTTGTAATTTATTTTCATGTGCTTATTTATTTATTTATGGCTAGCTAAATTCCACAAAGAATTTGAAGCAAAGGATTTATAATTTTTTTTCCAAGTGTGGTCAGGCCAAAAGTTGTCCCTGAGTGGCTTATCACTGCACTGGAAATTCGGGGGACAGATAAAAGAAGAAGCGTCATCCTTAGCCTCAAGGTCTCAATCACAGGAAACAAAGTTGGAATAATAATAATAAAATGATTCAAATGTACACAATGTTATAGTTTATCAAAGTATTATCCCATACTATAACCTAATTACATCTTTTTAGGTGACTCTCTAAGCAAGTATAATTTTTTCCAGTTTACACAATGCTAAACTGATACAAAGAGAGGAATGATGGTCTCAGGTTTACCTGAATGTTAGTTGGAAGACTCAAACCTAGAATCTCTAAATGTTTAAATACAAAATCAAGTATTTGAGTGAGCAGTGCAGGCACTGAGACAGAAGAGAGAAAGAAAGACTGAAATCATTTAGATAAGCTTTATGCAAGAGATGATATATGACTAGGCAAGAAAGATAAGTAACAGTGTGGGTTGGTGGACCTGAGACAGACAGTGCCATGGAGGATGTCCTGTCCCTTCTCAGAGTGGACTGACCCAGTTTAGGCATCCTTCATATCTATTTGGTACTGGATACCTCTCGACACCACAATCACAGAAAACAAAAGCAAATACAAACAAATGGGACTGTATCAAACTAAAATGTTTCTGCGCAGCAAGGGAAATAGTCAACAAAATGAAAAGGCAAATCACAGATTGGGAGAAAGTATAATACTTACAAACTGTACATCTAATAAGGGGTTAATATCCAAAATTTATAAGGAATTCATACATCTTAGCAAAAACAAAAACAAAAATAAAGAAGCCACGTAAAAAATAGGCAGAGAACCTAAACAGACATTTCCCAAAAGAAGACATACAAATGACCAATGAATATATGCAAAAATGCTCAGTAGCACTAATCATGAGGGAAATGTAAATCAAAACCACAATGTGATATTACCACACACCTGTTAGGATGGCTGTTACCGAAAAGACATATACCAAAAAAACAAGTGTTGGTGGAGGTGTAGAGAAAAGGGAACCTTTGTACGCTATTATTAGGAAAGGTAGTTGGTACAGCCATCATGGAAAACAGTTTGGAAGTTCCTCAAACAATTAAAACTACAACTACCATGTGATCCATCCCACTTCTGGGTATATATACATAAAGGAAATGGAATTAGTATGTCAAAGAGATACTTGCGCTCCCAAGTTCATTGCAACATTATTCATAATAGTCAGGATATGTAAACAGCACAAGTGTCTGTCAATGGATGAGTGGATAAAATATGTGGCATATGTACACAACGGAGTATATTCAGATATGCAAAGGAAGGAAATCTTGCCTTGGGACAATAGGAATGAACGTGAAGTACATTATGCTAAGTGAAATAAACTAGACACAGACAGACGAATACTGCATGATCTCACTATGTATGGAATCCAAAATGTCAAACTTACAGAAGTAGAGAGTAGAGTGGTGGTTGCCAGGGTCTAGAAAGTTGGGGCTATGGGAAGATGTTGTTCAAAAGGTACAAAATTTGAGTTATAAGATGGATAAATTCTGGTGATCTGAAGCACAGCATGGCGACTACAATTAATAATGCTGTATTATATACTTGAAATTTTCTAAGGCAATAGATCTTAAGTGTCCTCACCAAAAACACAAAAGAAATAACTTCGTATAGCGACATATGTGTTAATTAGCTTGATGGTGGTAACCATTTCACAATGTATATGAATGTCAAATTATCACATTGTATACCTTAAATATCCACTGTACAATTTTCTCAATTTTACCTCAATAAAAATAATAATAAAATAAACTTATATTTTTAAAAAACAGACAAAAATCAAAGGTATGCTGAATTTAATGCAGGCTCTGATTCTGTTTTCTTCTGCATCTCCTCCCAAAGGCTAAGTGCTGGGTTGTCCACAAGCAACCTGCACTTCTTAAAGAAAGAAGATGGTACCATGAGGGAAATGTCTAGAACCTATGACAGGGGCTCTTCCTTTAGTGAAAACAGTGTATGTATACAGGATCATCTATGGATCTGGACTGCAAGGATATGGCCTATGTAATGAACATGCTATTTATTGGTCATTGTTATCATCTTTAAGGACAAGAAATAGTAAAAACCTAATATGTCTTTTGGGTAAGATAAATATTTTTGTACGTTTTTCACAGGCAAATTTTTTAAAAGATCTTTTATTATAAAAATGTCATACATAGATAAAAGTTTTGTATCCATAATATGTAAAGAACCTTAAAAATCAATAAGTCAATTAAAATAGACAAAGGTTATATATAGCCAATTCACAGTACAGAAAAAATTCATGGCCTATAGTGGCCTATAAAACTGTAGCAATATGCTATATCTCATGAGCAATTAGGGAAAAAATAAAATCAAATAAAAAACAGAAACAAACGTCTATAAGAATATCAAAACAGTGACATGCCACTTTACATCCATCACCTTGACAAAAATAAAGAATCTGACATATTCTTTTTGATTCTTCAATATATTCTAATCATTCTGACTTCTGTATATTTTAGTCAGTTTAATAAACCTCTGAATCTTTTGGGTTGAAATGAGTCAGGGGACACTGTGACTTTATTTATATAAAGTTTTCCATTTATTTGTAAAGTCTTGCCCATTATTTGTAAATTATTCACTCAACAGCGAGCTCATTGCAAAGAATTAGGAACTTGGCTGTTTTAATCAATCCTTGTTTAGCAAAAGTTCCTGCTTTCTCCATCCTCAACCCTGTAGGTCACTCTGGATATCTGTAGATTAAGAAAACCTATCCGTGGTGTTACTAAGCTGCTCAGATCCGATAGTGTTTATTCCATGCATTGGGGGGGAAAAAAAAAACTAAACATTTCATTAATCAACAATGATTTTGTGCATATCATTTCAACCATCCAGGTTTTAAGACAGTTTAAAAGGATAGTTTTCCCTGTAAAAGTGAAACACTGGGCTCAAAGGCCTTTTAGAGTCTTCCCAACTTTACGACCATGTGACTACATAACATTCCAAATGCACTTTCATTATTTCGACACAGTATTGAATGAGAAGTCGGAGGATTGGTGGGGAGAACTGGCAGGGTGGACGCCAAGGGGAGTGTGGGAAGCAATGAGTGATGGGTAGAGGAGGTCTAGAGGTCCCAACTGTGTGCTGGAGTCCTGCATGCAGACGTGCGTCCCCGGTGAATCAGGTAGAGGGTCTTAAAGAGTAGCATGTGCACAGAATCACAGTCACACAGCATGCGCGTTGCTGGAGATGACGACATCTTCTGTTTGCACATCAGGTCTGCAGCCTCTGGAGGTGGCTCCCTGTAACTACTCTTAAATGCACATGTAAATGTTTTCTCCACACTCCCCTGGGAATCGTCCCCCACAGCTGCCTGCCATCCTGTCCCAAGATGGACCATACCCTTAAAGTCCTATCTCCTTGATGTTGGAATGAGTACCACTTGCACAGCCATACCAGCCCTCCTGCTTAGGAGAGGCTTCTGGGACACACATTTGGCTCTGTGCACATCTGAGGATTATGTCAGAGCCTTGGGAGGAAAGTTCAAGCTCTTTGAAAATGGGATTATATTTGCAGTTGTTTCTTCAGCTCCCCAGAGAGTGAACTGGGATGGAGACTGGGGAGACGGAAGATGTGTTCAGAGCCAAGAATTCTGGCCTGGGAGTCAGCAGAATTATTTAATCTTCATGAAAAAATGGGGATGACAAAAGTGTCCAATGAATAAAGTGATTTATTTTTTTCAGAAATATTTATTGAGCTCCTACTATGTGCCAAGGACAGGTCAAGGCTCTGAAAACACATTAATAAAGTGAAATAGGTTACCCATTCTTACAAGTTACATTTTAGTGGGAAATAGGGAACGTGAGAGCTAAGAGGTGGTTGACTTAAATGACTCATTACTATTTCTGGTACATACTAATAGCTCAATAAATGGTAGTTGTTTGAAAATGCTCAGTGGTAGGTAAATCTACGAGAGCAAAACACTGTCTGCCTTCTCACCATTGTCAGCACTTCGTAACTATTTATTGAGTGGCTGAATGAATGACTTTGCCAATTGACTAGATGTGGAACTTGGAGGAAGTCACTTTCTCTTTCTAGGACTTAGATTCCTCCTCTGTTCAACAGAGAAAGGAGGATATCACTGACCCATGGCTCCCAATCGTGGTACCATCACGATGACTGCCCCCTCCAAGTCCTGAGAATTCACCCCTGATCCCTCAATCTCACTAACAGGCTCACAGGGGAAAACCTCTGCTTATCCTCTCAACCTTACTTCTCACCAGCCTCCTGCAAAGACCTCAAAGCTCAAGATGATTCGATCTAATTGCTGTCCTCTAAATTTCGCCATGTGTTTCTCGCCCTAGGCTTTTGCTCACAGTACTTCCTCTGAGGGCTTTCTGTTCTTCTCTTCACTCTGGACTTTTTCTTGTTATTGACATTTTGGCATCAATCCTCTTCCTGTGAGAATCTCCCTACCACCTTTTCACCCCCCAGCTTGCGTGTCTAGGAGCCCCTCCACTGTGCTGGCAAAGCTTCCCGAGCTTGCCTCTAGCTTGGCAAGGGCCACATTTCATTGTGATCCCCTGTTTTTGTGTATTTATTCCTTTTGAGATAAGAAACGGTTTTATTTTCCTTTGTGTCCTCAAAGACTTCCCAGTGCCTTTCTCATAACAGATGCTCAATAAATGCCTCTTGAAATGAAATGAACTGAACTGTTATGCGCTGGATGCCACTGGGGAGAAATTGCCAGCCATTATTTGTAGTAGGTTCACATGAATGTTCCTAAGAATTTGTTTCTTACAAAGTTTAAATTCTTGAGAAGTACTTATTGAATATAACATGATTCATACATTTCCCGGATGATGAAATAGAGAAGATTTCAGAGTCTGGATTTTAAAAATAATCTGTCATTCCATGTTAAGCTGAAATATGATTAGAAAGAAATATCAACATATTAAAGCAAAAAGTCAATTATACTCAACATAAATTGGTCTTAAACCTAGTTCTACCACTTAATTTAGCTCCCTTTTTCTCCTGTGGACAATATGATTAGTAGTAGAAAGAGAGCTGGTTTTGGCATAAGACAAATCTGGGTTCAGCTACCGTATCTATTTTTTTCTAGCACTGTGACATGTGACATATATTATATCCTATAAGGGTCAGTTCCTTATCTGTATCATGGCCTAATTAGATATAATATATGGCATATTCTTAATATTTTATGGAATGATATAGGAAAGAATTTAGCATCGATCTACCACATATGGTGTACACAATGCATGTTTTTTCTCCCATGTATAAAATGAAGATCTTGGGGACAGAATACATCTGAGGCCTTAGCCCTGTCTATGAAAATGGTATTCCTAGTTATGATAAGAGTTGACATTCAATATATGTCTGCTAAAATAATGAAAATAATAACATCATAATCATTTTTCTGTTGACCACCAGCACTGTTTCCTTAAATGTATTTGACCCAGTTAGCAGCTAGTGTTCTGATGATGAAGAAGAAAGAAGTTACAAGAAGTCAGAAAAAAGAAGATGAAGAAAAAGGAGCAGGAGGAGGAAGAGAGGAATTAAATTGTTATGGAAAGATGACAATATTTAAACATCATTTTAAAGTAGCATAAACTGTGATACTTGTGTTATTGAGAAAAAGTAAACAGCATCACTGGGAAAACTTTCTTAGAGTTTTCAGCCTAGAGCAGTCCTGGTGGACCTCATCTCTACCAAAGGATACCATAAGAGGAAATGGGATGCCGCTGCTCTCATCCTGATTGTTAAAAGGCCTGTCAACATCTCTTAGGACCAACTGCTCTATACTTCTGAATTTCTTGACATTCCAGGATGGCCATGGACTGTGTTTCTGTGATCCAAGGCAGCATAATTGCAAGAGTCTGAACTGGATTTCCTGATTTAGGTTCAAAAATCCAAGCTTTAAAATAGCTTGTGGAAGTTAAAAATGGCCAAGCCTTGACTTCAGGGAATTACCCTTTCAAAAAATTATTATTAATATTTCTTTAGAAAGCGCCACATGTCTGGGTTTTTCCATCTCATCATTGGCATGACCATTTTTGCAGGCTTAGTAATGACACTCCTTTTAAACTTCAGTCTCAGTGATGAGGCCCTTTTAGGAGAGAACCAAAGGTTCCATATTTAGCCTTTCAACTAATGGCCATGGGGAAAAAGTTGAGTTTGAGGTATGCTACAAAAGCAGTTAGCAGTGCAACAAAAACTAGCCTTGAGAAGCGGTACCCAGACCTGTGTACTGGTCTTAGGATCGGGAGACATACATGTGAACAAGTTAGGCCTTTGCTTTTCCTTGACTATTGGTTTAATAATCTCATCAGCCGTTGTGTTCGTTTGATCTCTTTTAATGCATTTTGTGTTTCTTTTATATGTTATGACATTAAAAACCAAAATGTCAAAATGGACTGTAGATGCCTTCAGGCACAAGTTTTTCTTTCTTTTCATTTTTTTTGCTTGTCCCTGATTATAAATAATAGAAACTCAATATGGAGATGTAAAATATGAAGAAAATACCAAAAACAGTAAAATACCCATATATCACCAACCATAAATATGTGTGTGTGAGTGTGCATGTATACACACACGCAAATATTATGAATATGTTGGTGTATTTTTCCTAGTTTTTAGTCTGCACTTCCTATTTTTTGTCTTTATATACTACTTGTATAATTTTACATTTAGCTTTTTTGTTCAATTGCATTGTTTTTGTTTTCAGCCTTTCAAGGAGCATGTAATTCAGTCAATCTCACTCTATTTCATGGTAATTATGATTGATTATTTTTTTTTCTTTTAAGCCAGTCAAACTTAGCAGTGGGGGGTTCAATACCAACTTTAGTGACACTGATGTTAGTAAGTTCTGAATGATTCATTCTTTCAAGGCCTCAAACTTGTTTTATTTTACTTTATATTTTATTTTCTATTAATTTTCTTTCCTTGGTCTTATTCTCTCCTTCAAAGCACTGAGACTAGTATATTTGATGTTTCCTTAAATATATAGTCAATCTTAAAAAATTGTTTTGTTGTTTCATATACATATACATTTTTTATTTCCCTAAATAAAATTATAAATTTCTCGTTTGTCTTATTTATTCTATTTCTTAATTTATTCAATAAGTACTGTTTTTTCAAGCAGGGACCATGTCTTATTCATCTTCTTCTACATCCCAGTACCTAATTCTTAAATATAAGAATTAAACAATTGCTAAATTACTAAATTTGCTAAATTACTAAAGGAAAAGATAAATGTTATTTATTATGTAGTTTTTAAAATGTTTTAATGAACACTTAACATTGTTCAAAACACACTTATTGATTAGTGGGAGAGTTTTCTCAAGTTTACCCTGTTAACATTTTGTTTCTTGCTGAGTCTTGAGTACCTAGAATAGTGCCTGACGTACACTCATGGGTCAAGAGTTTTTTGAATGAACATATAAATGAACAACAGATAAGTTCCATGTGATTCCAATGGTTCCCTGGTGTAGTGGGCTGAATGGTGGCTCCCGTAAGACTATGCCCACATCCTACCCCTGGAACCTGTGAATATTACCTTATGTGCTAAAAGAGTAAGTATTATTTATATTACAAAATATGTGATTAAGTTGAGGATTGTGGTAGGAGGAACTTGCCCTGGATTATCAAGTGTACCCCAATCCAGGGACAGATATCCCTGTAAGAGTGGGTCAGGGGGATGGAGATTCAACAGATACCCAGAGAGAAGGAGGCAATGGGACAACAGAGACAAGATTGGAAAGATGTAACCACGTATCAAGAATGCCAATAGCCACAGGAAGCTGGGAGAGGCAGAAAACAGATTCTCCCCTAAAGGTTCCATAGAATGTCGTGGCTCTTGTGATACATTGGTTTGGGGCTTCTAGCCACTAGAACTGTGAGAGAGTGAATTTTCATTGTTTTAAGTCACCAAGCTTGTGTTGTTGCAGTAGTCATAGGACACCAACACACATGGGAAATGTTTTGGGAGCACTTTACAGAATGGTTCTTCCTCCCCATTTGGAGATTTATAATGTGCATTAGTATGTTAAAAGACCTCTAAAATTCTGTGAATTTATTTAGGTTCATGTTTTCAAAACCTCTTTGAATATGGGATTCTTTCCTTCCCTCCTCTCCTCATAGCATTGGTAGCCTGTATGACTATGGTTTTGCAGAGTGCACTTTGAAGAATATTGAATTAAATATTCCTAAGCCTAAAATTAGGTCAAAAATAACTGCAAAATCATTGTATACTTTGTATCATTCTTTAATAAACAGGTACACTGTTATTTATGCTTTAAATAAACATCTGATAGAATTCATGTTCCCAACAGCAAAATGGACTTTGTAAGATATCATACATAGTTCAGGACAGAATAAAATAATAATCTGAAATTTTTACATTAATTTGATTATTGTCACCTTACATCTCACAGGCATTAATAACATTCTGTATAGTAGATAGGCCAGCACGTTTTTTTGTGTACTGCTCCAACAAACAAATATTTATATTACTGTCTTTTACTTAATGACATCAAACAATTACTCCAATAAACGGATCATTAAAAATTGCACTTCACTCACAAATCTATTATAAATTAGAATAAATTAAGAAAAGTCAAGTATTTAAATAAAGATAAAAAATTCTAATCCCTAATCTATTGCCTTTTAGAATGATGACACAATTTAAAGGCAGAAATGTAAAGGATGAAATGTAGCAGAGTCCTGTCAAAGTATCTCTGAAGTCAGAGCAATTGCTTATTAACTTATAATTTAACATTTGTTGGACAAATATTTTTTTTGAGCTGCCCTTTCTATATCCAAATGTTGTACTAGGCATTGGTTTTATAAATATTAGTGGAAAAGAATTTAAGGAAACATTGTTTTGTTAAAACCAGGCATTTATGTTTGGGAAAACGAAGGTTCTTACAAAGAATTTGTCAATAGTCACATGGTGCATTAATAGAACAGCAGACATAAACTGTAACAATATTACTGTAGAAACTCCACTGACACAATGCAGATATAATTTTGCATCAGTTTATGTGACAAATGAGATCAGATCTCAATGGTACCCTTATTTTTTTTTCTCCTCCAATAAATTTATTGATCCTTCTTTGTTGTCTAGTAAATAGTTTATCTCAGTGAGCAGTCCATGCATACATGCAAAGAATGTTTCTGCTGTCGTTGGGTGGAGTGTTCTATAAATGCCAATTAGAACAAGTTCGTTAATAGAGTTCTTTGAGTCTTCTACATTGGTACTGATTTTCTGTCTACATGTTCTATCCACTATTTAAAGAGTAATATTGAAATCTCCAACATAGATTTGTCTATTTGTCTATTCATTTCCATCAGTCATTGTTCATGTATTTTGAAACTCTGTTATTATGTGCATGCACATTTAGGATTGTTCATTCTTCCGGGTGAATTGACATGACCACCTTATTATTATAAAATGTCCCTACTTTTCTCTGGAAATGCTCATTTTTCTGATGTCTAGTTTGACTGATATTAACATAGTCACTCCATTTTTCTTATAATCAATGTTTGCATTGTAAATATTATTTTTTTATTTCAGAATATTATAGGGGTTAAGACATTTTGGCTTTATGAATTGCTTTCGTACAGTTTTGAGTTAAAGTTTTAAGTTGTCCATCACCCAGCTAGTATGCATTGTAGCCATTATGTGTGAATTTACCCATCCATCGCTCCCCTCCCACAAGTTTGAGTTCCACTGAATTTTGCTACCCTATGTTCATATGACTGTTGATTTAGAAGTTCCAATTTAGTAGTGAGTACATGTGGCTTCTGTTTTTCCATTCTTGTGATACTTCACTTAAAACGATGGTCCCTATTTCCATCCTGGTTGTCACAAAAAGTATTATTCACCATTTTTTTATAGCTGAGTATCTATACAAAGGAGTGAACATCACTAGAAATGAAAATATAAAATACTTTTTTTCTCCTTTCGTAATTTCTTAAAAAAAATTGGTTGTTTAAGGCAAAAAGTAATGAGAATATATTGTTCGGTTTATAACCTATATGTTTTTCAACTTAAAATGCATTGCTTGTAGTTAGTAACTTGTTGCATTTTACTTCTATATATATTATATTATTCCTAAGATGAGGGCTTTTTAGGATTTCATTTGAGACAGTCAGTGAGATCCCCCCATTCTGGCTTGCCACGTGCAAACATTAGAATCTTTTAACTCCCTAGTAGTTATTTTGTTGTTGCTTTATTTTATTTTTTGCTAGAACTTGAAGGCTGTAGTACGTTCCACTTAGTATTCAACCAAATACTAAAAGGAAGCTCCAAATTTCTGGAGCTCCTCTCTACGTAACCCCCTTCAGTGGTGTTTGTCTCAGCAGCTTGGAACTATGTAAGTTCTGTTTCTTCACCTCTATTTTTGGCTACTTCATGTCACTCTTCCTTCCCTGGGGTCCAAAATGTATTCCCACGCTATAAGCCAGGTGATTTGGGGATTCACTACATTTGTTTCCCTTTTCTTAGTGATCACAGTTATGCTCTATCTGTTGTTCAATATCTGAAAACAGTTGTTTCATACATGTTTTTATTTCTCCCAGTTTTATAGTTTGTGGCAGGAGAACTAGTTCATGCTAGTCTTCTCTCTCTCTTTTTTTGTAATTAGTTTGCTTAATTGGATTAGTAGAGAGTCTAGAAATGTTTCCTTTGCTCATTGTCAATCATTTACTCATTGCTTCTATAAACTTATATCAGTGTGCCATTGTGGTCTGGCACATGTGTTTTTGATTAAAGTGTGCTAGATCATAGTAAGTGATTAATATTGGTTGAATAAATAAATAAATATTATATGGTCTACATTGCTAAATACATTCTCTGTTTGTAACAATATCCTCTATTATCTTGTACATGTGGATTTTTATATAGTAAAAAAAGTAATCCATGCTTTGAGATCAGTGTGTATATTGACACAATGGCTACGAAGATGACTAAGATGCAGTCACTGCACTCAAGGGATTTAGATTACAATTAAAAGAAAAGATCCAAATACATGGACATTTGAAGTAGTGAGACATCACTTCCACTATGAATTTGTTAAATGACCTAATCATATGTCAGTGTATACAGTGAGTCTTCTATTATTATTTTGAAAGTTATTTATTGATGAATTTGGAAGAAGCCAGAGACGTTTGGTAAATTTTTCAGAAAGAAGAGACACCTTGCATTTCGTGTACTAGCAAAATGACATTGTTAGAGATTCTTGAATGCAGTGTGTTTCACCAATCCATCACTTTCAATATTCTGTTCTCACTGACTAGAATGTGACCTTCTGTAGTCTTTTTCTAACAAACTTCTACTCCTCATTCTTATAAACAAGGTTTTTTATTATCTTTTCCAAGAAAATAATTTTGACATCATAGAAATAAACTAATTCTTCTGTGTACATCTGACCTTTGCATAAGGTTAAATAGAGAACTTATAAAAATGCATTGTAAATATTTTTGTAAATAGATTTTATTTTACTAAAATATTGAAGGCAAACATTATTTATCTTGTGCTACTTCCACAATTTCTGCTAATACCTGGTGTGAGTCACAGTACGGAAGATGTAAATGGAAAAGATGGAATAATCGGAATTGTATAAAATAGAAGTAGAAGAGAATAAGATAGACTGGAATCAGGCAAGATAGGGTATAATTAATATAATATAATTCAATAGAATAATTTATAAAATTTGGTTAAATTCTCTGTGGTCATTTTAACTTTTGAAAAATTGCCAAAAATATCAAGCATTTAATACTATAATTGGTGGGTATCACCTGTGAAGATCCCAGAGTGTGAGCAATGCAGCAGCAATCATGGCACCCTATGGAAGTGATTGAAGCCTGGTGAAACCAAGGAAAGTACTAGTAAAGCAAAACAGAACAGAGCAAAACAAACTCATAGCCCCCTCTAGCCTGAGACCATCACAGCCCAGTGTATGAAGCTCCACCTAGCACTGCCAGGTGACTACATCCAGGTTAATCTCTCCTAATCACTCATGAAAATTCAGAAGGGAGGATTTTCTTGCTGCTGAATGGATCCTCAGAAACTTGTTGGCATGCTAGCTTATGGAGGAGAGTAGAAGTTTCAGAATTGCTTCAGTTACCACCACAGAATGAGATGTAATGTGGTGTGTGAGGACTCCAATATTTTAGTTTGATTGGTTAGTATATCTATACTCCGTCCGCTTACTTATTTGCTTACTCATGAATTTGCTCATTCATTTACATTTTCAAGAAATATTTAGATTGTCTATTAGTGGCCAGATAATCCTCATTGCTTTGCCTCTGTTTAGGCACACGTGATAAGGATTTAGAAGCAAAGAAAAAAAAAAGATAAAATCTTGGAGCTAAGAATAAGGGAATGGACAGGGATGGAAACAGGCAATTATTGTCAAGTAAAATTGGTGCTATGATGGAGAAGTACTCGGTGTCCTCTGAGATCATATAACAGGGACCCCTAAGGCAGTATGGATGGTTAGGGAAGACTCACTTCCCAGAAGTGACATCTACATTAAGACTTGAAGCTTGAGTGCAAAATAATGATGGGAGGAAAAATAAACAAGAGCACGGCTTCTCGGAGGGAAACAAATAAAATAGGAAGCATAGTTTAGTGTGCCTGGAAAATTTAGGTTGGAGGAAGAGTAGTGAAGAATGAGGCTGAATTGGGGGGAAGGGGAACAAAGACGCAAAAGGCTTTGTGAGCTGGATTAAAGAGCTTTGAAATTACCCCTTCTCCTCTTTGCTGTAAAAAGTGTGACAAGGCATTACTGGAAGAATTGTAATGTACCATGTACTATGTGCATGTGCCTGTGTATGCATATTCTATATTTGTGTGCATATCGGATGTATGTGAGGAAATTCAATGAATGTGAGTGTATGCATACACGTCATGCCAGGAGTACCATGGTTATAGTTCGGTTCTCAATTCCTTTCCACAGAGAGTAGTCACTGGCACATCCTGGGCTGACATAAATTCTTCTGCAGTGGGTGACCTGACTATGTCCTCAGCTCTTCAGACCACCCTAAAAAAAAAATGTCAATGTAAGATGAAAATCTGATCAAGCTGCCTTCTTTGCTTAAAACTCTCTAATGTTGCCCCCTTGCCCTCAGTATAAAATTTAAGCCTTTTAGAGGTGTTCACCAAGATCTTTCATAATCTGAGACCCCTGAACTTGACAACCAATCCTCAGTTCTCATTATTCTCTCACACAATCCAGTATTCCAGCAAGTCTAATCTTCTAATCATCCTGTTGCTTGATGTGGCACAAGTTTTCCAATTTTGTATATGCTATTCCTCAGTCTCTAACACGGTTCCTCCTTCTTCACCTGGCTAGTTCAGGCATCATTTTTCCTCCCTCCTGGGATCATATATGTATTTCTCCTCCTCTGATTACTCAAAGTGTCTGTTGTACTCATAATTCCAGCTCCATTACTTGCTGAGCATAACACTGATTTAATACTTAACTTCCACAATCCTATTTCCTTTAAGATGTTTAAAATAAGGACACATCCACCTCCTGGGGTCATTACAAGAATTATACATTCTACTCAATACATGTTTGTTATTGCTATTATTTTATATAATTATAACCTTCGTTGCATGCATTATATTATAATTCTATTGATTAATCTGTTTTTCTACTCAACCTGAAAGGCAGGTCTATAACTTACTTTTATTGTTTCCTAGGTGTCACTACTCGAGGACCAGATATAGGATGGGAGTGTGGTGAATCTCCATTGTTTAATGCAAGAATAAAAAGTCACCATTAGGAATGAAAAGGTCCAGCCTTATAATTGACCTGCCGTGGGATTTTAGGGAGATCATTTCCCTTTCTGGGTCTCTGTATTAATATCTGCAATGTAAAGTGATTGAATTAGAAAGTGATTAAAGTCTCTTCTAGTTATATGATGTCATTAAACCTATCAAACTATAGGATGAAATGTTTTGATGATTTTCATAATATTCTTCAGAGTCCATTCTAATTCCAGGGTCTGTTGCTACCCAAGTGCAGGCTCTCAGAAGGTCCTTGGCAAATCTGGAAATGCCAGGTACAGAGTGGAATGAATATTACTTACGCTGATATCTCTCACAGTCTTGGTACTGACTGCTTACCACTGAAGCAGTTGGACATACATTGTTCTTGCTATTTAAGCAGATATGAAAGACGCTTTTATGATTTAGTGTGTCAAAGTCACAGATAAAGATGCTGCTGTCTGTAATTATCACATGTCAAGGTGACTAGGAGTTGGGTTGACAGAATAAAGAAGGCCCCCTTTCTCTCACTTATTTTGTGACCCATCTCCAGCAAGATGATTTTTAAAAAGAAAACAATTAAGACCTTCTTTGAACTGAAGCTGTTACAACCTTGACAATTGCTGGCAGAAGGGGTCTTTGCCAGTGGTTGAGGAGCAAAAGATGAAGTTGTCCCTTGTGGAAAATTCCAAGAACTTGTATATAATATTTTGAGTCATGCAAAGTCTTGAGTTCTGCATGACTGAGCTCTGTAACTCAGTGGTTGGGACATTTATGATCATCTCTATGCCTTGGTTTCTGCATCTGTAAAGTGGAAATGATAATATCTACCTTGTATGATTACTGGAAGAATTAAATATAATATTATATTCAAAAGCTCTTGGTCAATTGTAAATTACCAGTAAACAAAAATTATTGTTAACTGAGCAAGTCAAACTTTGATTAACATATTTAGCATCTTTACAAACCATGCAATTCTCATTTTTACTCATGGGATGGAGATTATATTGAAAATGATGTGAATTTTGTTTAAACGTTTTAGATCTTACAGAGTTTGGGGTATGTTTTTGTGAATGGAAATTTCCGCTGCTCTGGAATGAAGAGAAGCCAAGGCAATTGAATTGATTCCAATTTTGTTCCACTGTGTTTTCTACAACTCGAAGTACGGGGCAAAGTTGTGTTGATTAAACACACATACACACACATGAGTGCACACACACACACATGCACGCGCACACACACACACACACACACACATACACATACATACTTAGATTTTTCAATTTTATATAAGTGTCCTATTTCTCCTAAACGCGAAGGACAGAAATCCAAGGAAAGCTATGCACCTTGGTTGTAAAATAGACACACACATACCAGTCCTATGTGGTTGTTGTGAAGCATAACAGAGCTAGAATTGCGTGACTAGAACTTTGCAATGGTCACGTTATACACACAAGTGAATGTTTTGGCGGAATCCAGGAGGTGTGAAGAATCAGCAAGATTTGAGGTCAAAAGCCTTGAGTTTGAACTCAGCCTCTGCCTCTTTTCCAGATCTTTCCGGCACGACATAGGACCCATCTCTTGCAATCTCAAAGTCTTGGTCTCCCTGGGTAGGAATGGTGATCTTGCCACCTGCCTCACAGGGCTGGGGTGGGGAGGAAGTGAAATGATGGCCAGGACTTTGCTGTGTAACCAGCAGCATAGTGTACAAATGTATGGCAAAGATGTGGGTCCTACTTTAATTACAAGAAAAGCAAAGAGGTCCCTGAAGTATCTGGGCAATTATTCTTCCCTCCACTGATGCCTTGAACAGCCAACAGCAGCGCTCAGCCCCAAAGATACAAAGGTTGAGCTCATTAAGCTGTGTTCACACTCAGAGCCTAATGATCTCATGAGTGCAATCAGCAACAAAGAGAGACATACATTTGCTGCAAAGACGAGTTCCTTTGCGAGAGAAATGCAGCACTGCAGTCCATCCCTGAATTGGGTGCAAATGTCATTCTCTCCCTGAGTCTCAGCTGTGTCACAAGGGAAAGGAGTTAATGAAACAGAATGTCTACTCTGAGTACTTGGCCATCCCTGACTTAAAAGAAGAAAGGAGGGAAACAAAAGGAAGGATATAACCAGCCTTGCTCTCCACTGGGAATTCATTTTCCTTTAATATTCATGGGGGTAACATTCATTAGCAATAAATGTAGACATACAGTATTTTCATGGCTTACTGTGTTAGAATAGAAACACTCAGAAACTTGACAATACAAACAATGTACTAAGAATCTTATGTCTGCTATATGTGCTAATTTCTCTCCCATCCACAAAAAACTGCCTTAAACCTATTGCATTTTGTTTCTGTTTCTGTGCTTAACTGCCATTTAATGCTTTTGTTTTATAGAACGAGCTCTTCAAAGACACAAGCTATGTCTTCTACATCACCTTATGGCCTGTGATTAGCACAGAAATGGACACAAAGAAATTGCTTGGGAGACTTACACCTGGACTGCACAGGTCTGGTCACCACTCTTCAGAAGGACATTGGAAAACTGGAGCAGATGGGGAAGGGTCTGGAAACAATGCAATGTTAAAAATTAGTGATAGAAAGAAAAGGACTCTAAACTAGGAGATTGGAAGGCTCAGAGGTAGGGCGAAGAAGGAAGAGAAGCATGAGAACTGTCAGCAAAATGTGGCTTGAGAGACCAAACTAATGCTACAGTTACAGGAAGGAAGGAGTTTGCTGAGGCCAAACCTGAAGAAGACATGCAAATAACCAATAGGTATATGGAAAAACACTCAACATTACTGATCATTAGCGAAGGCAAATCAAAACCATAATGATATATTATCTCACCCCAGTTAGAATGGCTATTATCAGAGAAACAAAAATAAGATATGCTGGCGTGGATGCAGAGGAAGGGAAACTCTCATACACTGCTTGTGTGAATGTATTAAATAAATTAGTATAGTCATTATGGAAAACATTATGGAGGTTGCTCAAAAAATTAAAAATAAAACTACCATATGATCCAGCAATCCCACTACCGGGTATTTACGCAAAGGAAAAGAAATTAGTATCTTAAAGGGGTACCTGTACCCCAAGTTTATTGTGGCATTATTCACAATAGCCAAGCTATGAAATTAATCCGAGTGTCCATCAACAGAGGAATGAATGAAAATGTGGTATATATACATGATGGACTACTATTCAGCCACAAGAAAGAATAAAATCCTGTCATTTGCAGCAACATGGATGGAACTGGAGATCATTATGTTAAGGGAAATAAGCCAAGCACAGAAAGACAAATAACACATGTTCTCACTCATTTGTGGTAGCTAAAGAAATTGTTCCCATGGAGGCAAAGAGTAGAATGATAGTTACCGGAGGCTGGAAAGGGCAAGGTAGGGAATTGAAGAGAAGTTGGTTAATGGGTACAAACATACACTTAGATAGAAGGAATATGTTCTAGTGCTTGATAGCATAGCAGAGTGATTATACTTAATAAATAATATTGTATTGTTGTATATTTTGAAAATAGTTGTATGTTGCATATTTTGTATATTTTGAAAATAGTTAGAAAAGATTATTTGAAATATTTCCAGCACAAAAAAAAATGGTAAATATTGAAGGTGGTAGATATATTAAATACCTTGATTTGATCATTACACCTTGTATACATGTATCAAAATATCACATGTACCCCATAAATGTGTATAATTATTTTCTATCAGTAAAAAAATAAGTAATCTTTAAATGAATGATTTAATTTCATATCCCTCCCCAACATTGGTGGTTTTCTTCCTGTGCAATTTTTTACCTGTAGGGATTTTCAAATTTGGGGTCTAAAAAAATAAAATCTGTCTGTGCTTGAATATCAATCACTCTAAAAACTTCAGTGTCCTGAGTGAGGTCATTTGGCTTATCTGGGCATTAAAATACAAAACAAAAACTAAGCTTTATTTGGGCACATGATTTGTTTTTTTCATTTTTCCTACTGAGAATCACTGACTTTTCCTCTGTTAGGAGTGAATTTTTCTAAGACAGTGTGATGGCATTTCTTTTTCCATGAAGTCCCAACTTCAGAGCTTTCCAAAGAATAAACATTCCAGATTCAGTCTTTAGGGACTTTTCACTGGACAGCCAATGTTTTGGTACAAAGGATCCCAAACAGAAGCAGTAGAAGAGAAGATTCGATTGCTAACAAGCTTCAGGAGAGTAGGATATTAGATGATCTAGAACTATAAGACATTAGGCTTTGAGAGAATTTTACACACAGGGAAGCTGAGGCCCAAAGAAAAGTGGCTTTTCCAAGGAAACTAAGAGAGTGACAAACCTGCGATGGGAGGTGACCCCTGTGTGATATAGGAGCAGAGCGATATCAGAAGGCTTATCCAGGGGAGTGGATGCTACCATTGGACTTCAGAGACTGTTTGACTTCCCCAAGAGTCGGAAACTAAGCTGGACCCTGGTTTCTGTAGAGGAGCCAGGGAGGTAGAAGAAGGTAAGCATAGAGGCATCCCAAACATCCCTGCTCCATCTCCAGAGTCTCCAAAAGTCAATATGTGAGTTAACCATGACCAATGAGAGCAGAACAGGCTCATCAGTGTCCCTTTGTCATCCCCTCGGTACCAAACACAGGGCCAGCCTCCTAGAAGCTACGAAGCCCAGCCCCTGCACCTTCTAGAATACCAATAACCATTTTCTAATTGAGTAAATGAGAGGTATTGGGGAAAGCAATTTTTACCCCCATTAACTTCTAGAATTCCAGTCTGGAGTTGAACAAACAAAATCTACAGTTTTAGGAAACATAAACCCATGCTCCATACAACAACTCCAGGAGCTTCTATGAGGCAAGCAAGATAGGCACATCCCTGTCCTCACGGTGTGTACATTCTAGTGTCTCGTATCCACTTCAGTAGAGAAAATTATTCCTTATAAAGCATATTAGGGTGTTTCACACTTTGATAAATTGAGGGACAAGTTCCATCACCTGGCTACCTAATAACAGGCAATGTAATTCCTTTCCCGATTGCTGCTGGGCAGATTTACGTTCTGTACCACATCTCCCTCAGGCAGATTATGCCTTGTCTCCAGCCTCAAGCTCATCATCTGCGAAATGAACAGATTGGGATAGACGTCCTTTAAACTCCCAGGTGTGGAACCGGAGTCTCACCTGGGAGCAGGAAAGCAGGTTTGCGGTATTTCACTTTAATCTGCGATGCCACCTTGTGGTTATCGACAAGGACCGCACCAAGGACAAGGAAGAAGCAGTGTTTAACTCGGCAGCCCACGCCAGAGGATGACCAAGGGGGCTGCGGGCTTACCCTTCCCTCCCTCTAAGGCTGGGTACGATGAGGGGATGCAGGCGTTTTCTTTTAACTCCACGTCTCACAGCCCTTGGAAGCCTCATCTGGCATACAGACACCAAGAATGAGCTCTCGCAGCACAGCTTGGCGCTGCCCGGAGGCTTGCAAAACGTGTCCGCCTCCGTCACTCCACGCTCACATGCCCTTTCTTACGTTTGCTAGATGGTGACAGATGGGACGAGGCCGGGGCAAGACACTGGAGACAGACATGGAAAGGAGACGATCCAGTTTTCCAGGCCAAAGTCCTCTCACGCAGGCTGTGGGAAAAGTAAGTCCTTGTTTCCAAGGTCCAGGAGGTCTGAAGATGTTCAGGCTTCTGATTCCCTTTCATTTCTTCTTGTAACCACTTTTTTATTCTCGTGGATGCATTACAAAAAGGGGTTGTCAGATCCTGGGGTAGCCCCAAACCTGGTCCCTGACCTCAGGTACCTACCGGTCAGCCCTAAAGCTGGGGTGCCCTAGCTTTAAACACCAACTGCCGGTGAAAATTTACTGTGTATGGGACTCTCGATATGGTGGACCCAGGTATATTTCCACTCTAGTGTCGACCAGACTGCTGGGGGAGAGAAAGCCAATCCGAAATGATCTGGTCCTTAAAAAAACGAGGAACTCTGAGAAAAGACGTTCCTTTGAGATGGGAAGCAACACGGCACAAAACAGCACCGACGATGACAAAGCCTCGGCGAAGGAATCCTCGCTCTGTAATTGGCACTGAGCTAAACACTTCACATGTGTTATTTTATTTAATTCCCCTAACGACATGATGCAGTAACTAATTTTATTATTCTAATTTTTATAGTAGAAAAAGCCAAGGCTTACTAAGGCAAATATAACTTGACCGCAGCCTCCCAGCTAGGAAGTGGTGTCACTAGTATTTGAATCTCTTTCTTTCTAGCTCCAGGTTTCATGCTCTTTCAAGACCCAGAAGAGCATGGGGCGGGGAATACAAAGACTTCTCTTCCGGTTCTCACTCTCTTGCTATGAGAACTTGGACCTGTACTCAACATCTCCAGCCTCTAGCTTCCTTAGGTCTAGAAAGGAGATGATACGGTAACAGACTAGAGGCAAAACAAGGACTGCATCTCTCTGTGAAGTTACTCCCAGGGCTACATTTTGTGGTACATCAAGTTAAGATGGAAGCCAAGGGTTGCAAACCAGCCGCCTACAAAGGGAATCGAGTTCCTCAATCTTTCTTTACTCTGAGATCTGTGAAAACTTTGAATTGGGAAGATTTTGGGTGGACATGACTCTCCACTTCACCCTGGCTCCCATTTCTCTGTGCTATCCTATGTAGGTTGGTTGCCTGTCTGGCTTCAGTGCACATGTGAGTCGATAGAGTCTGCCGGTCTTGGTTTAAGTCAATTCTAAGGTTTGGTATATTGGTAATCAGAGTGCAGGCTATTGTAGAGGCTAACTTCAGTGTCAAGCTGCCTCTGGTTTATTTTATTAAGATATTGGAGTCTCGAACTCTGTTGTCTTCTCTGGGTAGCTATGAGCAACCCAGGATAAAGTTATAACACTGTAGAAAATATTCTGACCTACATTTCAAGAGACCTGAATTCTGCTCTAAGTTGTGTAGTTCTGGGCAAGCTTCTGAATCTCTCTGAGCTTCAACTTCCCCATCCGTAACAGGCTTAGAGTAAACCTTGGAAACTTCTGTGTTGTTGAAAAACTGAAACTTACATTCTGATTGGTTAGGCAGTGATTTTTTTTTTCCTACCCTAGCTACATGCTAGTGTTATATTTTTATGTACCTACATCCCACGTATAGACATTTAGTTGACTTGAGCATCTGTAGTTTTTAAAAGCTCTTCAGGAGATTCTAATGTAAAGCCCAAATTGAGAACTGCACTAAAGCTTGAATTTTGAAACAGATTACCTTTCTTATAGAGAACACAGAGAGGTTAAACAAACAAACAAAAACCAGCCCAAGGTTGAAAAATAATAAATGATATGTTCGAAATCCTAGGACTCTTTAACTCCAAACCCAGATTCTTCTCTGTTATACTGATCGTGGCATAGTATTTAAAGAACTCTATCCCCCTTTCTTAGAATACATAAAGTACTTTGTAAACTCAACAAAGTAAATAATAAATAGCTTTTAAAAATAGTAATACTGTGGCTTCTCCTGAGTTCTCCAGTTCTCAGCAGAGGTATAGAGGATATTTCTCCAGGTGAGTCTTTCTAATCCATTAGGACTCATGACTTTATTTTTAGTGTGCTAAATATTCCTCAAAGTGAGGAAGGAAGCTAGGACTAGCTGGGAAGGTTGAAGAAAAAGCTTCCTGAATTCCAACAGTTAGCTGATTCTTATACACCAACTAAAAAAAAAAAAAAAATCAAGCAGCACTTTTTAGATTTTCTAATCAGTTAAAAAGCCCAGATTATCACCATCCCAGGAAAGAGCAATGTCTCCGAAATCAGTTTCTGCCGACACCTGCAGCTTTCAGCAACTCTGGTCCCTGCTTCAGGCTCCAAATCCATCTGTCAAGTTGCTCCAGCCCATTTGCAAAGGCTATCTGGCTTCACAAGGACTCTTTTATTCATCACATTTATTAAGTAATAGAAAGTGAGTTATAGTCGTTAGAGAATATAAAAATCACTTCCATTCAGGTGTCCAAATGAATCTCTTTGGCTAGAATATGAAAAAGCAGTCCTGGCTGACTTCTCTCTGTACCAACAATTGCGCCAGGAAGTAGCACAATTGGTCAGGCAGCCCTTTCTAGAAGATTAGCCCAGCACTTAAGCTAATTAAGCTTCATTGCTTCAAATTTGTTTCTAAGTGTCAGATATGTGCCTGGTCCTGTGCTAGGACAGTGTGTCTTTGGGCTAGGTACTTAGTCTGAGCCTCGTTTCCCTCATCTTTGTGGCATGATAATGTCTGTATCACAGTGTTGTAAATAACATAACACATGTTAAAACTCTGCCAAATGTAAAGCAACACTGAAAGTTTCTCTTTCTTACTGTTGCTTCCCATCCAGAAAATTACATTTAAGATGGTATCATTTTCATGCAATAGACAGTTGCCTGTCTGATGCAACTCGAGGTTTCTAACTCACTTGCCACATATCTCAAATTACCACCCCATGCCATTTTGATTAACGTTTTGTTGCACGGGTCCCTGACAAAGGCAGTTAAATGTCTGTTTATTGACCCATTCCCTCAGGATCTTGATCTCCTCTCTGTTAGTCTCTTTGTGTTAATTCTCGAAGCAACATCAATGAAACTTATAAATCCTTCAGGAGAAATGGTTTGCATTTCCATGGAATAACAGATCTGAGATTTGGGTGAATTTTTAAAGTAATCTGGTGCATTCTCCCACCGATTCTTGAAGGAAGTTGGCTATTTATTTGGACAAGAGGAGATCCAGAGAGTCCGCTGGAACTATTTGTGCATATTTCAAGTTATGACATGGAAGAAAAATCAGACTTATTGTCTGAGATGAAACACTGGAAGACATAGTTGGCAGATTTCAGTAATTAGAACCATGCCACATTGGCATGGATTGTTTGGGACTTTATTGAATCCTCTGACTCTGCAAATACTAAAGTAAAAGTTGTGTTAAATCATGCTGGGCGTGCTATATTCCTCGGCGAATTGATTTGGTCGAAACTCACAGCATTCAAAATACAGGTGTGCTGGATACTTTGATTTTTCCCTCCAGATGCACTTTTATCCTTCTCCACCTGTCTCTGTGCCCCAGGTGACTGATCTGCATGGGTTTCTTTGCCTTCTGACTTCTAGTTGGATTTATGCAGATTAGAGGGAGGGAGGAGCATGAGGTCAGGGGACTTACCCCATCAGCTGCCTGCCTCCAGGTTTGCCATGGGCCACCTGTGTTCTTTGGCTGATGCTCACAGCTCCTTTCAGGAAGCTCTTTCCCTCCAGTATGTGTGTCTCAGGGTCCCTTAAGAACATCTCGCTCTCTCCCCTTCAGTTCCAGATGTGATGTGGGCACCCTGCTCATACTAGACCTACAAGGCTGCACTCAAACTTCGAGTTTCCCTATACCCCACCCTCATCTTTGTCAATAGTTCCTTATTATAGTCTCCTCAGATTACACATATTTCCTTCCAAGAAGAGTCTGACTATAAAAGTGAGATAAAAATACAAGGTTAGAATATAGCATTTTATAAGTAAGGAAGACCTCAGGAGATTTTCTTTTTCCATTTAATATTTCTCTAAACCCCATAGAGTACAGGTGAGACATGGAGAGATGAAGTCACACAGAAGATGGTATGGCCAAAGGAAGAAATTATGTTTCTTGACTTGAGATAAGACACCTCAAATCTCTGCCCTGTTGTTTCTCTGTATACTTAAGAAGCGTTGGTTGAAAACTAGTCCATTTCCAGCCTGGCAAACATCCTTAGTGATAAATCATGTCGATAGCATGCACCCTTGATATGGTGTGATGAAAATGACACTTCATCTCTGGGATTTTCCCTTCCTGAACCATCACCCCAGTTTACTGTGAGAAAAACATTAAACCAACCTAGACTGGAGCACATCATACAAAATGCCTAATTTGTACTCCTCAACGCTGTCAAGACCATCAAAAGCAAGGGAAGTATGAGAAATTGTCACAGAACAAAGTCATCTAAAGAGACTTGCCAGCAAAACGTAATGTGTTGTGGATGGTGTTCTGGAATAGAAAAAAGACATTAAGGAAAACTGGTGAGATCCAAATAAAGTATGGTGTTTAATTAATTGTAATGTACCGATGTTAGCTCCTCAGTTTTAATGAATGTATCATCGTCATGAAAGGTGTTATTATAATATTAATAACAGAGGAAACTGAGGAAGGGATATATGGAAGCTCTCTGTACTGTTTGAAATTCAAATATTTTACCAATTTTAATTAGATTTTTTGTCTTATTATTGAATTATATTAATTCTTTATATATTCTGGATAAAAGTCCTTTATCAAATAAAGATAAGATTTGTAACATTTCCCCTAAGACTTACATGTTCTTATTCAGTAAAAATATTTTAATTTTGGTAAAATTTAATTTAATATTTTTTTTTGTATGTATTATGCTTTTGGTGTCATATCTGAGCACACTCTACCTGGCCTAAGATCATTTCTCCTACATTCTCTTCTAGAAGTTTCATCTCTTACATTTAGATTGATGATCTATTCAGGGTTAAGTTTTGTGTATGTTGTGGGATGAGTCAATATTCTTCATTACATGTGTATATCTAATTTTCCCAGAATCATGGTTGAAAAAAACTATTATTTTCCTATTTTAATTGCATTAGTATGCTTGTCAAAATTCAATTGGCCATAAAAGTAAGGATTTATTTTTTGACTTTCATCTTTTTTCCATTGATTATCCTCAAACTTCTACCATACTGTCTTGTGTACTTGTATATACAATGAAGTCGAGAAGTGTAAATCCTCCATCTTGTTCTACTACAAATTTATTTTGGCTTTTTTTATTCCTTGGCATTTCCATATAAATTTTAGAATCAATTATTCAATTTCTAAAAAAATGAAAAGGCTGATGGAATTTTGACAGATTGTGTTGAATTTATATACTAAAATTTGAAGAGAAGAATTGCCTTATAAAAACAATATTGAGTTGTCCGATCTGTGAACATGAAATATTTCCTCATTTGTTTAGATCTTTGATTTATCTCAGCAATTTTTGTAGTTTTCATTGCACAAGTTTTTAGCCCTTCATTTGTTAAATAATCTTTTAGCCTGAAGTCATAGAAATGATTTCTTATATTGTTAAATGTTCTAAAGTTCTGCTGTTTGCATTTACATTGTTAATCCATCTGGAATTAGGTAGGGGATAATTTTATTAATTTTTTTCTATAAGTATAGTCAATTGATTGAGCACTATTTACGGAATGGCTAATGCTTTTCACACTAATTGGAAATACCACATTTGTCACATAGTAATTTTTCATATATGAATGTGCTAGCTTCTGAGCTCAGAAGTCTCCTTTTCCATTGTTAAAGTTTGTCTAGTCCTCAGTTAATTAAACATTATTTTAATTACCACCACTTTATATGAAGTATTAATGTCTAGTCAACCAGTTCTGTCCCTTATTTTATTAATCAAACTTTTATTCGCCAGTCTCAGCCTTAAAATCTTTCCTATGATCACTAGGAACAATTTGTCAAGTTACATACACACACATGCACACACACAAGCCACATATACACATGCACACATGGACACACAGAGACTAACACATGTACACATATATGTACATACACACAGGCTTACACATATTGTAGGGATTTTGATCAAAATTACATTTATTTTATAGATTTATTAGATATATTTATTATTTTATATATTATAATATAATATATTATAATATATAATATGTAATGATATACAATAATAATATATAATATATTATATATAATAATATATTATAAATTATATATAATAAAATATATTTATTATTTTATAGATTTATTAATATCCATCTAAGTGTGTCCATCACCCAGATAGTATGCACTATACTTGTTAAGTGTGAATTTACCCGTCCCCTCCTCCCCCCACCTCCCACCTGCTTGATTTGAATTCTGCTACCATATGTGCATATGAGTGTTGATCTATAAGTTTCAATTTAGTAGTGAGTAACTGTGGTTTTGGTCTTCCATTCTTGTGATACTTCACTTAAAAGGATGGTCTCCAGTTCCATCCAGGTTGTTACAGAAAGTATTGGTTCACTATTTTTTTATGGCTGAATAGTGCTCCATGGTATGTATATACTGCATTTTATTAATCCATTCATATATTGTAGGGCATTTGGGTTGTTTCCACATCTTTGAGATTGTAAATTGCTCTGCTATAAACATTCAAGGTCAAGTGTATTTTTTATAAAATGTCTTTTCTTCCTTTGGGTAACTACGTACTAGTGGGATTGCTGGATCAAATGGTAGGTCTACTTTTAGTTCTTTGAGATATCTCCATACTCCTTTCCATAGAGGTTGTACTAGTTTGCAGTCCCACCAGCAGTGTATAAGTGTTCCTTTCTCTCTGCATTCACTCCATCATCTGTTGTTTTGAGACATCTTAATAAGAGCCATTCTCACTGGAGTTAGGTGATATCTCATTGAAGTTTTGATGTGCATTTCCCTGATGATCAGACACATTGAGCATATTTTATGTGTTTGTTGGCCATTAGTCTTATTTTCTCTTGAAAAGTTTCCGTTCATATCTTTTGCCCACTTTTAATAGGGTTATTTGATTTTTTTCCTTGTTAATTTGCTTGAGTTCTTTCTAGAATTTGGTTATCAGCTCTTTATTGGATGGATAGCATGCAAATATTTTCTCCCATTCTGTAGGTCGTCTATTTGCTCTATTGATTGTGCCCTTGGCTGTTCAAAAGCTTTTTTAATTTGATCAGGTCCCATTTATTTATTTTTGTTGTTGCTGTGATCACTTCTGGGGTCTTCATAAATTCATTGCCTAGGCCAATATCTATAAGAGTTTTTCCAATATTTTCTTCTAGAATTCTTATACTTTCATGCCTTAGGTTTAAATCTGTTATCCATTGTGCATTAATTTTTGTGAATGGTGAGAGGTGTGGATCCTGTTTCAGTCTTCTACATGTGTCTACCCAATTTTCCCAGCACCATTTATTGAATAGCAATTCTTTACCCCAGTGTATGTTTTTGTCTGTTTTGTCAAAGATCAGATAGCAGTATGAGGTTGGATTCATATCTGATTTCTCTATTCTGGTCCATAGATCTATGTTTAGCAACACTTTTTATGATGGTCTATAAGTCTTCAGTCTTTCATGAAAATTTGTTAACGTTACTCTCAATCTTGAATGACATTGAGATATTGTAGACTCATCAGTTTAAAATTACTTTCCTTTAGCATGTTGAGTATGTTGTTTCATTTTGGCCTCTACTGTTGCTAATAAGAAGTCTACAAACTTCTAATCATTTCTGTTTTTGTTTTTGCTAAGAGACACATTTTACTTTGTTTGCTTTTTAAGATTTTCCCTATGTCTACAGTTTTGCTATGTCATATCTAAGTGTGTGTTCATTTTTATTTTTCCCTTTCAGGACTTGCTATATTTCTTTACACTGATGTCTCATATCTTTCTTCAATTCTGAAAAAAATCACAGCCATTATATCTTTAATTTTCACTTTTTTACCATGTATCATAATGTACTTTTTCTTTTTGGGGCTTCTATTCATTCATTCATTTATCCTTTCAACAAATATTTTTAGAGTACCTACCATGTGGCATACATTGTTTTAGACACTTAGTGAAATATTCCCAAAATAAAGTATTGGAACTTCTAATATTCTGCTCCATGATTTCATAACCTTTTTAAAATATCTATTTATGTCTCTATGCTTCAATATAGACAGTTTATCTTTTTTATCTTCAAGTTCTTCTCCCTTCAGCTGTGGCTGATCTACTACTTAGAACAATCACTGATTTTTAAAAAAAAAACTTTAAAATTATATGTTTTTTTCTTTTATACTATCTAAATTTTAAAAATTATAATTATTTAGTTTTTGTAATTTCTTATTCTTTCACTCTAATTTTGTTTCCTTCTATGTTCTCTTTAATCATTTAAAAAGTATTTATTTGATAGCCTCTTTTTTATGTTCTTTAATTTTAATTGCTTGGGATATTAAGTTTTCTCCTTTGTTGTTTCTGTTGATCTCCCACATGGTGTATCACTTCCACAAGTAATTTGTAATTTTGGATTATGTGTTTATTTTCAGTGGTGGTCTTTCCCCCACACACCATCCCCTACTGTTAATTGGAGGCACATATCCTCCGGATTTTGGAAGTGTCTTCACAGCGTGGTTTCTTTCATTAATTTCTGCCAAAACCATAGGTTTCGCAATGGTCTTAGGGTACATTTTGCATTATTTTCTTCACTTGTGATCCCTCCTTTATATGAATATTTAATTCTAACCTGACATGCATGTATAGCACATGCTAGTTTTTAAAAATTTCTCACCGTAAATATATTTTTTCTTCCATGAATTGTAGATAGAAGACAAGCTTTGTTGCTGCTCTTATGTACTTGTAGGAAGAATGTTTCCCCCTTATTACATACATCCTGCAATCTTTCATGCTCCTCAATTTATATATAACACCTAGTTAAAGCTCCCATGACCTGCAATCTTCACTCCATACTTTCCCTATAGGACATTCAATTTCCATCTTGTCTGTTAGTCCTCAGCATTAACTTTAAAATGTGTGCAGTTGGTTGGTAGGCAGTTGGGGGGTGGGTAAACTCACACTAATTGACGCAGTGAGCGTTGTAGTGGGTGGGGGAAAGGGCACGTCTCAAATCATGGTTGGGATGTGACAAAGTCATAACAACCAAAATGTTTGTACTCTCATAATTTCCTGAAAGAAAAAAGAAAAAAAAAAGAAAAGAAAATGTGTGCAGTTGGCTTAGACCTGTCTCTAATTCTCATCCTTTGGGATTCGTGTTTCTTCCTATCAATCTTAGTGATGTATTGTTATATTATCATTGTTACAGTTAATGCAGTATTTCTATGTGTTCAGAGTAAGAGCGAGTCTCTGAAGGCTTAGTCTATGATATTGAGAGAGACATGAAGGCAGATCCAGAAAGGAAAGGACTAACTCATGGTCTGTAGCATGCACATCACTGAGCCAGGCCTCCTGGCTCTCAGCATGGTTTTGTAATTCCAAAATAGAGTGGATGGATATTCACGTGTTTCATTTATTTTATATCTACTTTCCCCACAGCTTTCTTTTCAGCTATTCTGCCTTGGTCGCTCCATTCCTTCCAAAGATTTTTTCAAATAAATGTTTCTTAACCCTACTCTTTATAAAGTTGCAGTGCATAATATCACATCTTTAAGGCAGTGGTCACACTTCTACAGGCACTGAATAATAATGCAATACTAGTAATATATACAATACTATAATAATCCTCCTAGCCCAGTTCTGGGATGGAACTTGAATAATATGAGAGAATAAATCCTCAGGAAGCATGGACTATTGGTGTGTAATTTTACAACAAGAGAACTTCACTGCCCAATATAGGAGCCACTATATGTAAGTGAATTTTGAACATTTGAAATATAGCTAGTAAGCTGGAGGAACTACATTTAAAATTTTTAATTAATTTAAAGTTAAAGATGAATGCTCAATTCGGTTATTGACAATCTTTCAAGTACTTTCGGAAGAACTTTGTCATATGAATCTTTTTTTTTCCTACTGTAAATTTGAAGAAGTCTAAATATAGATAAAGTACTTCTGATGAAAATTTAGTGTTCAAATTAAGATGTACTGTAAAAACTGAGTAGCTAACAGTGCTGGTTTTTCTGGAACTGAGGGGTTTTTCTGCATCAGGGACTTCCGGGCTAAGACATGAATAGCCCCAGGGAAACCAGACAGATTGGTCACCCTATTTATGGATAAAAACACACTAGATTTTAATGACAAAATATGAAAAAGAATGTAATGTACCATATTCATACTTTTATGTTAATGCCATATTGAAATGATAATATTTTAGATATGTGGAATTAATAAAATATGTTATTATAACAACTTCATTAGTTTCCTTTTACTTTATTATAATGTGGCTACTAGAAAAGTTAAAATGGCGTATGTGGTTCACGTTATATTTCTGTTGAAAAGAGGAGGTATAGAATTTAGGCTACTTTGGGTGATTTTATCTATCAATCAATCTATCTGTCCATCCATACATTTATTTACTCTGAGTATTTAATAGCCCACTGCCATAGATGATTTCATTTTATCTCCATTTTATATATGAGAAAACTGAGGCACACAATGGGAAAATCGCTCTTGGATGGTCATTTTTCTAGTCAGTGATAGAGCTCAGGTCTCCAATCCTGAATGATAATTCTTACCAAGGTGACTTCAACACAAGTGTGGTCACTCGGGCCTTGCATTGGCATCCGTGGGACGGGAGTTTTTACTAACACACAGGAGTGAGAACAAAGAGTACTGGGTCATCTGGACAGGTTCTTCCAACAAAGAAATGACAATAATCAAGGCAGTCAGCATCTTTTTCTTTTTACTCTGAATTTACGTTTGGTGTTTATGGACAACCTAGTTTTTGTCTAGGGCAGATGTCGATCGTTCTAATAGATTTCTGCCTTCTGGCTCATGGTTTGATGCCATCAGAAACAATAAGAGTTAATATGTTCTTGGTACATAATAGATGCTAAAACTGTGTTAAGTGCTGAGTGTGCATTATTTCACTTCTTCTTGGCCCAAAGATATTATTATTAGCTCCTGTTTACAGATGAGAGAAGTTAAGCAATCTATCAGAATTTGTGTCATTCTGCTTAGATCCAGAATATTAATCTGGTTTCATCTGCTCCCAGAATAGAAACTTTCTGCCCTTTGATGTGCTGGTGATGTAGCAGGTATTAAGAATATCTGGCCCCAAAGAATTTAAATCTTGTCTAACACCGTCTAGCCCAATGTTGGCTTCATAAATTATATCTTCTCAGCAGATGTCACCAATGATTTGAGGTTCACAGTATATTAATTGGCTATTAATATTGTGACAAAGTATCACAAACTTGATGGCTTACAAATACACACATTTATTCTTTTACAGTCCAAATTAAGTTTCATTGAGCCCACATCTAGGTGTCAGACTGGCCTGCTCCCTGGAGAACCTCTGGAGAGAAAATCTATTTACTGGCTTTTTTTCAGCTTCTAGAACTGCATTCCTAGCATTCCTTGGCTCTAGGTCCCTGTCTTTATTTTTAAAGCCAGCAGCTTAGCATCTTCAAATTACTCTACTTTGTCATCATGTCACCTTCTCCTCTTCTGTGTCTGTAGTCAAACCTGCCTCTGCCTACCTCTTATAAGGACACTTGTATTTACATTTAGGGTCAGATAACATAGGATAATCTCTCCACTTCATGGCTGTTAATTGAATCCCATTTGCACCATTCCTGCTGCTATAAGGGTTACATTTCAGGGTCTGGAGATTAGGCCAAGGACATCTTGGGGGAGCCATCCCTCAGCCTACCACATATACCTGAAAACACTACCTATTTGTGCATATCCGTAATTTCCACAACAGTCATAAAAATCAACACAAATAGATCTTTTGGAAAAGGATATCTTTTGAACAGCTGCACATAAGTGTATTTATTAACATGTCTAAAATATTGCTGAACACCTATGCAAAGTTAAGTTTCCCAGGAGAACTATAGATGTTGATAGTATTTATTTTAAATCTTGTTTCTTGTGAACTGTCTTAAAAATATATCCAAAGATGTTTTGTATTTCTGCTTTCTTCATTGTAAATTGTTTGCAAAACTTCAAACACTTAATATGACATGAACTAATAAGAAAAGGAGAGATGAGATTAAAAACAACTCATGTGGCTGTTTCATCTCTTCATGGTGCAATCTGCTTTTGTTCTCATGAGCAGCTTTGTTAAAATCGATGAATGATGTTAAGATTCTTAAGTAGAGAAGCTTCTGTATTTATAATGGTATTTATAAGATACTTTTTGAGAGATGCAAACTGCTTACAATATGTGAGATCTCATTGGGTAAATGAAGCATTATTTATGCTCACCTCACAGTCTAATGAGAAATGCATACTTTATCTTAAACTGTCTTCCTTCCATATAGGACTTTTACATATTTTAGAGCCCATCAATGCCAAAATGATCCTCATAGATATCTTTGAGATAAGTCAAACAGGTATTATTGCAATTTTGCCAAGAAAAATAATTGCTACTGAGAAACAGAGAAGTTCAAGTTAGTTCTTATCTTGTCCCGACCCGCGGAACCAGTTATTCGTGGGTACCTGGGAGGAGGGAGTGGGAAATAGGAAAGGCAAGACACAAGAAATGGAGACAAGACAGGAGTCTGATCAAGTCTCCTTTATTGGCAGTAGGGCAGAGGCTTAAATAAGGAAGAAAGAGGAAGTAGTTAGGCAGTACTTTCCAAGGCGGGAGTTACCATGGAGATTCCTGCGGCGGGCGGCCCAAGGGTTATGTCACACTGGGTAAATGAAAACTTACAAGCTGTTTTCGTGGGCTTTTGCAAATGCGCGGGCTTGGTCGGCCATTTTAGGTAATGGGGCAGATCCACATGGCTCGCGGCCATCTTGGATAAGCAGCTGCTGGGCCTCATGGCTCCGGACAACTAGGTAACTTCTGAGACTTAGTCATAAAAGGCCAAACCACTCCATTTAGTTCCCTAGATCGCTTGCTCTTGGAGCTCTGAACTGCCATTTAAGAAGGCAAACTACCCTGAGAACAATATTTTGGAGAGCACGCAAGTAGCCTTTCCCATGGATCGTCCCAGATAATCCTGGGCTTCAGCCATTCCAGCCAAGGCAGGAGACATACAAATGATGAAGCCATCTTGGAAGTGGACCCTCCAGCCCTAGGAGTTGTAGCCTCCAGCTATTCATGTTACTGTACCTGTTGCTTCAGTCATGTAACTGAGGCTCCACCCATCAAGAAGTAGAGAAGAGCTGACCCTGCTGCATTCTTTCCAAATTCTTGACCCACAGAATTTGTGAGCATAAGAAAATGATTGCTGTTTAATGCCACTAAGTCATGGAATTGTTTGTGGCATGGCCGTTGATAATCAGAACAGAGCTGAACATAAAGATGTATAAGATATGGTCTTTGCCCCCCAGAAACTTATGATCTAAAGAGTGACATGAGAAAAATACATACATAAAAATAAAAGAATTGTAGAAACACATTAAGAGCTTTATAAGGTATGTGCTATGAAAATGTTGGGCAAAAGCAATTAATAATAGCAACAGGTAACTTTATGCCAGTGTTCTCCAGGTATTTTATGTATTAAATGAATAAGGTCTCATGCATTTATTCTTCACAATGGATCTATGAGACATAGCCACTTATTAAGCCTGTTTTCAGATGAGAAAAATTAAGGCATAGAGAGGATAACTAACTATCTAAAGTCTCAACAACTTGAAGTTAAACCCATACACTTGGCCTCCAGAGTCTTTGCCTAGTACCTCTAAGGTATACCACCTTTTTTGATCATGGGATATTAGTTATTAGATAATAGGGGGAACTGAAAACATGTGCTCACAACCCATATTATCTCCCATAGGAAAATTTAGACTGGCCTTTCATTGACAGAGGGATTACGGAAAAATCCAGTCCTCAATGTGATTTCATTAATTATACCAAGTCCCCCCGATTTCTCATTCTTTCTTTTTTTCTTGTCTCATGCATGGATTACCTCATCACATTTTTTGTCTGTTGTTAAAACTCCTTATTTTCTTTCAAAACAAACTTCAACTGACAGTCCTCAGTTTCTACATGGATGCAAAAAAATGAATGGAAGTTTTCCTGAGACCAGCACTCTGCAACTACAAAGCAGCAGCAGAATCTTGTGGATCCTAAAGAGGAAGGTACTTTGCGGTTATTCCACACACCTCCTCTTTTGCTGGATTATGTCCACTAGCCTGCCTTCCTGGAACTTGATTCTATATTCTTGGCCTAAAAAATATTGCTCGACCTAGGCAGACTCATTACTTGACTCCCATTGCTGCTCGACTACCATTTAATTTATTAATTTGGATGTCCTAGGACACTCCTGCTGGTGACCATTCCAAACTCTTCTGTCGTCTTCACATTTGCTATCCCACTCCTCATCTCCTACTGTATAGTGACATGAGCTCTCTTTTCCACCTCCTCCATCTGTCTCTTCACACACCTGGCTTCTCCTTGCTTCCCACTAGTCTTAGAGGAGGATGTGCTCCTTCTCTTGGAGGTTCCCTGTCCCCCTGGTGCTCCTAACACCATTATCCTTCACCACTCTCAAAGTCATGCTTCTCCAGTGATCTCCTTTGTCAGCTATCTTCAGTCTCTCCTAAAAAGAAAAAAGAAAAAGGAAAAGAAAAAGAAAAGGTCTCCTCTTTTTTGAAGAAGACAAGCAATCACATTTTACCTTGATCTCACTCCCCAAGTTAGTCAGTTGTAGGTTTATTTTGTCATTCTCTTTCAATCCTTTTTGGCCTATGCTACCCGTTTCTTCCCTCTCCCTCCATGTCTCTTGCAACCTGATTCCTGAGCACTGTCCTCTACTTGTACAATCTGAGTTACAATGACCTCCCAAACTCGAGTTCTTGGCTTTATAGCAGTCCTTACTGCCTTGAACCTCTCACCAGCTTCTTGTAGCACTGATATCTCTCCTTCAAACCCTGTCCTTCCTTGCAAACCTGGGACTTAGAAGAAGCCTGATTCTCCTCCTGTCTCAAAGATACCATCTTCTATAGTTCCTTTGCTATCTTCTCCCTGCTCTCTACCCCCAACTGTGGCTGTTTCCTAAGATTCCATCCTAGGCCTCCTGAGGAAGATATAGAATCTGACTTCCAGACTGGGAATTTTCACTGAGTTGTCCTTCCTGTACCAACTCCAAACACCGTCCTCCTTTAAAGCTACTTCTCTTCCTAACAATGACTCTGAACTTCAGAGTCGCCTTTGACTTCTCCCTTTTTTCTGCCACCAATTATGTGCTTGAGGCATAGAAATCCATGCTAATATTAGCATAAGAAAAAGTAATTAGGAGGGCACACCTGCCACACACACACACAAATCACATAGTGCATTCTCAGAACCAAATCTAAGTGGTTTTTGGGTTATTTACTGTTTCAACATAATACATACTTGGGCTTGGATCATTGAGAGTGTACATTAACAGCCCCTTCCACAGTTATTGCCTGGCATCCTAATAGTGTTATATTGTGAAACAGCCATCTTATTTAATGGTTTAAAATTTGGGATCCCCCTTTCTTCTAACCCAGAAGAAAGCAATGATCAAACCATGTTAATTGATGTGTTTTGATCAAGAAGGAGCCAAGGTTAGTATGAGGCTTATTTCCACAGTGACTAAGTGGAAGAGTCAACACATCAGTCTTTACCGAGCCCACCACAGAACTCTCATTTCCATTCTTCTATCCAACAACTGACACTCTAAATAGCTCAGATTCAAATGCAAATGCAAGCACAAGAATGCAGACACACTTTGAAATCAATAACATCGTTTTGTCACGCAATTAATTTAGTATTTCTAAAAACCAGTGAAGTTTAAAAAACAAGGGAGTTGAAAGCTTGCTCTCCTGTTCCTCCAGTTTTAATGAGCCTATTCCTCACTCTGGGACAGAGAAGCCCTCATTATAACTTGTCAATAGAACATTAGCACCCAAGATGGAGGGAGCCCTATGATCCCAGTTAATTTTCTTTCTTGTTTTTTCCATCTGGATATAGCTGAAAAATCCTCTGATGGGAAAACTAGCCATTTATTTGAACTCCTTTTTAAATCACAGGTCCATCTACTTGTGAATAACATGTGACTCTTGCCATGTTGGTAAAGACATCTTTGATTGAGACTTTCTATGTCGGGATATTGTGTGTCATAAATAATATGCATCCCTTCTCTCTCTCAAATGAGCTCTGTGAAACTGCATGGAGAGACTGCAGGCAGCACACTAAGCACTCTGTGCTGCCTGAGCACTTGGGTACACTTTCTTTCCCATACTCTACCTTAGCCTTCAAGATGGGGAAATCAGATTCAGGCTTCCATTTTAAGAGAGGGCTCTTGGAGCTACAAATGAACACAGGGGGAGAATGGGTAGGAGGAGCATCTCACCTGCCTCTTTGTATGACAGCATCTGTTTCACTTGATGCTGCAGCCCTTGAAACCATCAGCAAATGCGAGACAAAGCAAAGTGCAAGTCACCCTTGTTTCCTTTCCTGTGTCTGATAGGTGGCTTCACATGTTGCTATGCTATCCAAGTCAGGTTTTGTTGTTTTCAATTACTGGGTCACATTGATCATTATGTATTACTGTGATGTAAAGTTTTAGAAAAAAATATTTTCGTGCTTTTTTCACCTTCTGCTGTACAGCCCCCAATTCAGGCTAATCTAGTATATATAACAGAATCTTTAATCAGATAATGCTCTTTCACTTTCCAGATCCTCCACCACACTCCCAATAGCTAAGGCTGGTATTCAAAACCAAATGTACCAGGCTCACATTCAGTCTCTTCAGGTGGAGTAGTCTGAGAAACTTCTAGAACCTGAGCTAGATATCTCTGTTCATTTTCAAAAGCTGTTTATAGGAGTAAAACAGTCACAGAGACTAGAACTTTCATGGTCTGTTATATTCTATCAACAGTTCCATTTGGTTTCATTTCTAGGATGGCCCATAAAATCCTATAGATTTAGCTACAGTGCATTCATTCAGCAAAATAGTATTCAGTTCCACAAACTGTTTATGAACACTCACTATGTGTCAGGCACTGTGCTTGGCACCGGGGATACAATAGAGAATATACAAAGCCCTTACTCGTTAGGGATGTTGTACTATGTCTAAAGGGAAATATTTGTGAACAAAAAATTACACTGAGATGTGCTAAGTGCTCAAATAGAAGGAGGAACTGAAACGCTAAGTGCCATAGGAGTGACTAACAAACAACCCAGGGCTGTCTTGGCTCAAATCATTTTCTTTTCCTTTAGTTGATTTTGTCTTCATTGATTTTAGGCAATTGCATTTACAACATGTGTCTTTGCAATAGAAATTTGTGCATAACAAAGTGATCATCAAGCTTCATGCCACTAGCCTGCTTAGTGATATAATATTCTCCACAAAATTTGATTATGTTTACTACATTCGGAGAAGTTTTTTGGTCCTAATGAGACTCCATGTTAAGCAAGATGCTCTATCTTAGTAAAGTTTAAAATACAGTCAGGCAGGATACTTAATAGCACTCTCTTTGCCTGATACTTTCTTCTTTCTCTTATTCTAGAAGCAGGATGGTAATGGGATTTACAGTCAGACAGCTCTGAGTTAGAATTCTGGCTCTGATTCTTATTAGTGTGTATCCCTGAGCAAGTTACTTTGTTCATCAGTTTCTGAATCTGTAAAATGAAAATCATAATAGTTTGTAATTCCCAAAGATATTATGAGACTGAAATGGGCTAATGTATGCAGAGAATTTAACATTGTGCCAAGGCATAGTAAGTGCCCAGCAAATATCAGCTCCTACATTTATCATTCTCTGTCCCTATTTAAGAAAACACACAAATGAAAATAATACCTAGATTCCAGTCCTGGCTATGGAACTCGCCCCATGGCTTTGAGTAAGCTGCTAGAGCCTATGTTTCCACCTGCATAATAATGGTAGTTACACTAGATGACTTTCAATGTCCCTTTTAGTGCTAACAGTCTATGGTTGGCTTGCTGCTTGGAGTGACAAAGTGAGCTCTTGGACATGACAGTCATACTGGATATCCCACAGGGTCTAGAAATACCCAACTTCCTGTTCAGTACCAAGATAATGCTCTGCTTCCAAAAAGAGGTTCCAAAGACTGTAAAAATCATGTCCCAAAAGGTGTGGTAATGATTTGTTACCCAGAGTTTTAAATGGAATATGTAACTGCTGAGGAGGCCAAGTCTTCTATTAACCCCATAGGGGTTCTCTTAACTGTGTAGAACTAAAGAGATTGTCATTCAAAAGAGATCTTAATTCTAGGGTTTATTCAGTTATGCTTTTTTTTTTCTAGTAAAGGCACTGGAAATGTAAAAAAAATAAAAAAAGATCAAGCATCTTGCCATTACTGTTCAAAATTTCCGTGAACTTGTTAACCCTGTGGTATTCTCAGAAGCATTTGAGCGCTCATTACAAAACTACCTTGCATTTTTATTACACCTTGAGCATAAGCAACTCAAGACTCTTTACAGATACCATGAAATCTCATTCTATTTCTGAACTATTTCTTTGCAAAGAAGCAAGCACCAGGTCAACCATGAGTCAAATTAGCCACTTTAATTTACTAGCCATAAAGGATCATATCCCAATCATACTTATGTCTCTAGTGCCAACAACATCACTCCTTTATGTTGTTGAAATTTCCATGAGATCTGAGGCAAAGGATCTTGTACATTAGGAATCTATGTGATAACACTCCTCTGTCTGCCTCCTTCTATCTGCCAGGGTCAGGGTGAACTGACCTTTATTTGGCTTTTTTTAGAACAAACAAGAAACAAGAGCTGAGTAAAGTCTGGGGGCACCCAAGGGAAATATCATATTCTACTTCATAATTCTTCCCATGAAGGGCATTTCCACATAGTGGTATTCAGACAGGTTCACACACAACTGAGTGTTTGTGCTAAAGCAGCTCTCAAAAGATACTAGTTTCCGAATGGGCATGGTGGCCGACACCTGGAATCCTAGCACTTTGGGAGGCCAAGGCAGGAGGATTACTTGAGATCAGTAGTTCAAGAGCAGCCTGAACAAGAACAAGACCCTCTTTCTATAAAAAATGGCAAAATTAGCCAGGCGTGGTGGTGCACACCTGTAGTCCCAGCTACTTGGGATTGCTCAAGCCCAGGAGTTCCAGGTTGCAGTGAGCTATGATGATGTCACTGCACTCTCGCCTGGGTAACAGAGACTCAGACCTTGTTGCAAAAAAAAGAAAAAGATACCAGTTATAAATCAGTTATTCCCCAGGGTGTGCAGGGTGTGTTCTGTGTATATACATCCAGTCTGAGTAAATTTAGTTTTGTTTTAGTTTTTTTCAAAGCTACTTCCAGTCAACAACCAGAATGTTGTCATCGAATGCTTATAGCAGCCTCATGACTCTACCCGGCCTGCCATTCCACTTTCTCTATTGCCACGTCCCACATTCACACTCCATACCCTAAATGAACTGAACTTTTGGTTCCTAGAATGAGCTATGCTCTCTAAACAACTTAGGACACACACATGTGTACATAAACACACAAGTGTGCACATTCACAGGCACACATGTCATAATACTTACATTTTAGGCCTCAACTTATATGTCACTCCAAGAAGCCTTTCTCTCCCATAATCCTGGTTAACTACGCTGTTCTGCTCTCAGGTACCTGGTCCTTTCACCAAATTTAGCATTTATCATACTGTTGTAATTAATCACTTTATTGTCTATTCCATTGGACATGCAAGCACTCTTTTAAGTAAGGATGTGGTCTACTCGACTTCCTATTGTGCCACCAATGCCTTGTACGATGTGCCACAATTGTTTGTTGAACAAATGAATAGATTGGTTGGGTATTTTACTTTCAGATGTTTGTTCTTGCATTTCACACTTAGCCTCATCAAATGTCACAACCTTTGTTAGATAATTGCCCACATGTCTGTAACTGAGTCTTTTATAAACTGTACCTATATAATCTTGGTCTTTGGGGGCCTGTATATCCTAACTGCATCACCATGAATAATATGTGGTACAAATATTTTGATCTTTTTCTTCCCTCTAATTCAGGGCTGAAATATATCCTCAGGTTAAACTGTAATGATATTAAGTAGTTTCATATCTAGTTTATATCTCCAATTAATTTGCCAGAGAAATCATAGATGTTAACTGTTAGATATCATGTATTATGAAATCTATACCTCCCTATGGAAATGATGGATATGAACGTTAATAAATCAGCCACCTTGCTGCTACTACCACTACATGCTCTCTGATGAATGTGAAGATGCTTGTATTCATATGAAGATGAAGCTTTATTTGCTATTGGTTTTATTGTGTTGGAGTTGACTCTCTTCCTGGCTTTCTAGAATGAAGATGCATTGAAATTGTTTCCAGCTCTAGAGGAATATCTGTCTGTACAATTATCACTTGAAGCATCTGTGCTTGTGGATACTGGAGGTGGTTATAATATTTGAAAGACAAAATGTAAATAGAAATGGATAAAAATATAAACTCGGAACCACATGGTTATCAGCTTATCATCTATTCAAACCGTTCTATACAAGAGCATAAAGAAGTATATCTGCATCCTCTTGTCACTACCTGCTCAGCTGGACCAACACACCTGACTTTCTATGCCTCTTACTCCTTATTTCTTTGTATTGAATTTCTAACCATCTTTTAAAGTTATACTCAAATGTATCTGCACTAACAAAACCACCACCACCACCACTGCCATGGAAAGGGATCTCAGTTTTACAAAGGAACTCTGAGCACACCTAACAAAATGGTTCTCAACATTGGTGATGTTAGAACCACCCAGGAGATTTTATAGAAAGTACCAAAGTCTAGGTCCAAAATGAAATCAACTAAATAAGAATTTCTTCATCTGAGGTACAGCCTGGGTATCAGGATGTTCCAAAGTGTGCCAGGTGATTCTAATGTGCAGCTAAGGTTGATAGCCACTGCCCCCAATGTTCAGTGTGGCTGGAGTATAGAGGGTGAGAGTTAGGGGAGGTGGCAAAGAGGAGAGGTTGGAAATATTGATAAAGCTCAGCTTTGCAGGCCTTGTAACCCATGTCAAGAAGTTTGGCCTGTATCCTAGGGGCCATGACAGTGAAAAAGGGGTTATTACTGGGAAGCAACATGATCACTTTGGTGTTTAATGAATTAAAGTTCGTTTATTTCTCTGTGTTTTTTTTTAAATCATCTGTAAAATGTAGTGAGTGGATGACTTTCAATATTTTTTCTCATGGAACAGAAAATTATTGGCAGAGTCAACGTCCCTTACTTAGAATCCCTACCATAAACAGAGGCTCTATGTCTTCCCCTAAATATAGGCCTTTACAGAAGATAGTCATTCTTTTAAAGGGCAGATTTTTAGAGGGGATGATTGCTAATAACCAGCTTCTGCCTCACCAAGGAATTGACCTCGATGGAATGGAGGACCTGTTAATTAGCAGACAAAGCCTTGCAGGCCAAAGTTTCCAGAAAGGTTTTTCCTTGCTCTGGAAACAGAGACTGGCAGCTGTGGGAAACAAGGCCCAGACCCTTTCCTGCCCTTACAAACATGGGTCAAGTGTCCGACATGCATATTAGTTGAATTGAATTGAACACTGCTTGTCAAAATTGTACTTGAAATAATTGTCAGCAGACAGGCCTTTATTTTCTGACTCTCTACTTCTTGGTTATATCATGGGTAAGTGAGGCTTCCAGAAATGTGACTTCTGGATGCAGCATTATGTATGCATACACATACAGACACTTACAAAGACATTCAGTCATTCATTATTGTAGTTTTTTGAAGGGCTAGGGAAACATTTCCAGCTGAAATAGTGTAAATCGAATCTGGCTCAGCTGTTTTCAGTGGCATTGCAGGTCACTTTTCTTAATAGTAATAATGCCCTTCATTTGCCTGGGGTTGGGGAAACAGTCTGCCTGATAGGCATCAGCAGTGCTGGTCAGCAGCTGCTTGGGCATGGGCAGGCTTCCTTGTGATGTGGAGTGCGGCATGCATATGGCTCCAGTTTAGAACATAGTCTAGAAATCCACACCGTGTGCATTTAAGGGCTGGAGTCCATCTCTCCTTGTCCAGCCAGTGTCAGCTTCTTTTTCCTCTTTCTGATTCATAGAAAACCAGCCCATCTGTTTGAAATTGTATTTACTCTTCATTGTCATGTGGAAGAAAAGGCTGCTGCTAATGATGCTGGTGAATTAATATGGATTACTTGGGACTAAATATGATGGATATTCCCAACAAACACCTGCACCATTAAAAGCAGTTTTCTGAGATCAAATGCTGTTTTAGGGGAGATAGAAGCTACTGTAAGTGAAATCTTGGGGAAACGATCCTTTATATCTTCCCTTGCACAGAAGTCAACACATGTTGTTATGTTGAAGTAAGCATAAAATTTCAATTACATTTTGGGATCTGAAAATGAGAATGCCCTAGTTTGCCCCCATTTAATTCTCTGGCTATATCAGCTATTTATCCCTTTTTTTCCTGGGCAAGAAAGAATTAGGGATTAAAAAAAGAAACCACAAAAAAAGAAAACCAAGAAATCTTAATCCATGTAATTACTCTAATTGGCTAATGGGAGTCTTTTCTCAATAGTAGACAATTCTTTGTGGTTTACGGACACGTGTTTACATTTCAAAAAGATTCAGTAAGTGGGGTTCTTTTTCTGTTTTTCACTACACGGATGAGCAGAAAACATGGCTCAAATTCTTGGCAAACAGATACAGCCCTTGAATTTTCCTCCAAACAACTTATTTTTTTAAGTTTCCACTCCACTTGTTTGTTGAGATGATGCCTAATGAAGTATTCATTGATGGCACCATCGCTAATAAAACATAAATCAAATTGGGCTCTACATACTCTCCATATGCTTGAAGGAGGCAGCAGTGTGAGCTGGTGCTTGTTTCCAGCTGTTTTCTTGTCATTAGCTTTTAATTTCAACAGCTACCTACTTGGGCTGCCCCTCTCGTTTCTCAGCGCAGGTATTTGTGCTGTTAGTGTGATTGTCAGTCCTGTTCTGCTTGAAAGGTTTCAGTATATGTTGCTATGGTTACAGGTGCCAGAATTGGAAAGAAATGAAGGGGATATCAAGGGTTTGACGTAGCTGTGATGAAGGCTTAGTGCTGAAATGTTAGTTATTACTTTGGTGGATTCTATGTTATTTGACAATGAATCCGTTTTAATAGAATATTTAAATGCATCCTTGAATATATGGCACATCGAAATGGAAATATGGATAACTGGATTTAAAGTAAATGAATATTTTAAAACAGTTTTGAGTGCATAACCTATGGGACACTTGGGAACTAAATGAACACTGTTAGTGTAACATGTAGTATCACCTGAGTTAGTAATATGGGCAATTTTATTAGCTCTCTGCGTCTCCTTAGAACGGTAGTGTCTTCTCGTTTTCTCCTCATTTATTTTCTTCTTTTCCTCAGCAGCAGAATGGAATTTTGTAAATTTGGTAATAAGGAGATGAGCACTTTAGTTTTTAAGGTGTCTGGAGAGGCAGGACTGGTCCTGAGGTTTCCCATAAGTCCCCTTCTTGTTTTCTGCTGGAAATGTTAGTGGGCAGGCAGGCCTGGGGCACTGGCTATCTCATTCTTTCCACTGGGGGATACTCAGAACAGCTGATTACATAGATGCTGCCCTTGGCCTTGCTCTGCTGCCTTCTCTATGTGCCTACTTAGCTGCTCAACGTGATCACCCATCTATAAAGCAATTCAAGAAGCTGCCATTCCCTGCTGCAAATCCCCCCACCCTCACTCAATCCTTTGGTCTCTAGAGCCCTGTTTCTTTTTTCCTTGTTTCCGTGATGCCCAAGGTTGGAGATCCAGATGAATCACTCCAGCTTTAGGCTGTTCGCTGTGCTTACCATCCTCCTCCTTTCACTCAGTGACTTGCGGGAATGAAGACACCTGTTCCCTTTTTAAAAAATAAATTTGATTTTGACAAGTTTTGAAGTGATCCTTCTGTCTTCTTACTACTCACGCATGAGGAAAGCCCCTCCATTTCCACTCTTGATGTCTACATCATCCTTGGAATAGAGTGTGATAGTCAACACCATAGACAGGACACTGGAGCCCAACTGCCTGAATTAAAATCCCAGCTCTGCCACTTACCAGCTCTATCGTCTTGAAGATATCATTACTTAATGTCTATGGGCCCTCAGTAGCCTCATCTGTAAACTGGATTAACTGCAATTAGTCCACAGAGGTTTTGTGAGACATATAAATATATCTCACAAACTCTCTCTGTATAGACAGATAGATTATAAATATATAGATATAGCCTCACTTAGAATATTAGGCAAGCACATACATTAGGTGCTACATAAGCATAAGTATTTGCTTTTATTCAACAAATATTTATTTTCTACTATGTGCCAAGCTCTATGCCTGGCTCTGGGGGTAGAGCAGAGAACAAAATAGAATGTAGACTCTTGCTCTCATAGAGTTTATCTGTAGAGGAGAAGGCAAGCAGTAAGGAAGTAATTACAATAATGGGTGATGAACGCTAACAATTCTTGCAACCCACAGTTTGCAGAGCTGTCTAAACACGTCATCTCATGAAAAACACCTGTATAGCCATGACAAGGAATTCTCTGCTTTCTGAAATGTTTTGGGTCTACCCAGACAGATCTGTGAATGAGGAAAGGTAGTTGGCCTTTCAGGAACTCCCACAGAGGGCTCAGACCTGAGGGGCCATGTGACTGACAGCAATAAAAGTTTCACTTAAGCCAGAGTCTGGCTGGGACTTTCTCGCTTTTACAAACAACACAAAGGATCTAATTCTCTCTAATAAGCAGAGCTACCAACAGCAGTCTGTACAATAACTTTTAGAAACCTGACCTTGTGACCCAGAGGCCATCCTGAAACCACTGCACCCACTTCCCCCTCTTCCCCATCACTCAATAAACGTCCAGCCTGAGCTATTGTCCCAAGGAAGAGAAGGCCCATGAAATAATTAACAATCCCTTCTCTGTTTTGCAATACTCACTGCAAACGTTGAGCATTCAGAGGCTCTGGAAAGACTAAGCAAAGATGATGTTCTTGCCAGGTGATTAGATGACAAAGAGTCCACTGCCAGTCTTCCGGAGCACCACTGAATGCAGACCATGCCTCAGCATTCCTGAAAGAAGCATAATTAAGAGCTTGCCCTTGTTAAAGAACTAACTTCTTCCCACCCTAGAGGCTTGTCTGATTACAACACTACTACAAAAAGGGATTGGGACTTTGACTTGTTTTGAATCTCTCTTATCGAAAGATTTAAAACTGAGTTGTGCTAATGCTCCTAGTTGCAAGGGAGTGGTTTAGCAGTCAATATACCACTATGTTAACTTTTTTTTTGAAAGAAAAATAAACCCTATTATGTAGGCTAGTGGAGCTCTTTGCTTTTAACTTGTACTTGCAGAAATTTCTGAGCAGTAACTTTGATTGCTGGGAAACAGGAAGACTGAGGTTTAAAGTTCTATGAGGGAAGGCTTGAGCTTTGTTTGGTCCCTAGCGCCAGGACTCAGAAAAACCACATGGACCACGGCCAGAGTATGATGGAGCGATCAGGCTGGGTTGGACTGGAAAGTTGCCTGGAGCAGCAGAAAACAGCTGAACAGAAGCAAGAGCTACAGGCCATGAAAACCAGGACAACATCCATCTTCACAGCCATAGTCAAGTGTGAGGCTACAGTGAAGAGCTGAGGCAAGAGGTCAGAAGCTGAGGATATAAGGACAAGGAGGCAGCAGAAACAATGATCAAGAGTATGGCCTCCAGATACAGGCTACCTGGGTGGGTGTAAATCCTGACTTTGCCATTTCCTTGCTGTGTGTCCTTGGTCAGTTACTTAACTGCTCTGTGTTTTTGTCTCCTCATCTGTAAAACGGAGGCAGGTGGTAATGCTATGCATATGTGTCATCCATTTACCTGTTTGTACTTAGATTGATTTCTTACCCTTGCCCTGCTCTGCCTGTATCACAGGAGTGCTCTCCCTGCAGAGTCTGTTTTCCCAGTCACCTATGTCAGCAGGCTTTCCGCTGAGTTTGGCCAAAGAGAGGTGCAGGCAGGAGACTGGAGAGGAGGAGGAAGGGAAAAGCCAGGGAATTCCTCCCCATCTACCACAAATAGACGCCTGATAGTTCAGACAGGCTACTGACAGCAGCTGTGGTTCCTCAGTGGCTGTGACTCCTACTGGACAGTCCCCTCTTCCAAGGTCCCAGCCTGCACTGTACTTCCAGCCTAGTGGGGTCTAATAGAAATAGAATGAGAGCCACATATATAAGTTTAATTTTCTAGTAGGTATACTAAAAGTGTATAAGAAACAAATAAAATCAATTTAATAGTATATTTTAGTTAACCCAATACATCCAAAATATTATCGTTTCAAAATGTCATCAATATAAATATTAATGAGATATATTATTTTTCATAGTAGTATTTGAAATTGTGTGTGTATTTTCTACTTACAACCCTTCTCAATGAGGACGAGACACATTTCAAGTGCTCAATAACCATGTGTGGCTAATGGCCACCACATTGGACAGCATAGATATGGCCTTTGCTGAGTGGCCCTAGTTCCACACCATGTCCTACCCCTTCTGGTTATTGTGCTTCTTGATCTGGGGAGAGTTGGGACTTCCTGCTGTTGATAATCACCAAATTGCCTCATTGTCCTCTGTTTGGCTGCTCAGATCTTTAATCAGCCATGTTACCCATTTCTTGCATTGAATTCTCTCTTTTTCAAATACCTAGAATGTTGTCTGTTTCTTGACAGGCCCCAACTATTCCACTACCTTTTAGGATTATTGGGAGGACCAGTGAAGCTTTTGCATATAAAGCACTTGGAATAGTGCGGGCACAGAGTAAGTGTTCAATACGTGGCAGTATTTGAAAAGTAAAGGTCTAAGAAAGAAGTGTCGGGCAGCTGGACAATAAGAGCAGATATGATTAAGAGATAAAAGATGGAACTATAGGGACATCGCTACCCCATGTTATCCCTAGGACTATGTCCAAACAACCATGCGAGCAGATATCCCCATGGCCTGCTTGGGTACCTTTGTGCTGCTACCACACAGAGAAGTGTGGGGAAAAAGGAAGAGATAGTTCTCCAAAGTCCCCAGCTTCTATGAGTGAGGCCTTTTGCCTTTCACTTTTTTGAAGGTACCACCATCATCACCCTGTCACTAGAAGAGCACATAGGTGGAACAGGAAATCCAAAAACATTATACCACAGCCAGATATGTGCTATGAGCCGATTATGTGATACAATGCTGAGCAGAGAGGATGAGTTTTTAAATCAGACAGAATGGGAATTAAATCCCTGCACTGCTACTTTCTGGCCATACAACATTGGGCAAGCCTCAGACACTCTGTACCTCAATTTCCTCAGCTTTAAAATGAGTGATGATAATGCTTAGTGGGTTGTTGTGAGGATTAAATAAAACATTCATAAAGCAACTGGCACATTGCCTGGCTTAGAATCAATACTTAACAAATGCTAGTTTCTAGCCCTCTTTCTCCTAGGTAAACTACAGATGTTTTCATGACCTTATGAAACTCAGTTTATTTAATGTGGCCTAAAATATAACTCCTTCTCTTCAAGTCTGCCATTGTTTTATCTGATGGCTACTTGTTCATCCTTGCTAGTTTACCTCCTTGTCTAGGACTGAACTGTTTAGCGTATCTGCTTAGACCTCTGGGAAAGGGCAGTCCATTTCTGTCACTGGTTGAGTGCAATCTAAATCATCACGTTCAAAGAGCAAAAGTTGGCTTGGGTTCCATTCAAGCCAGTGTTGCTGTCCAAGGAGACCCAGTAGGGCACAGCAGCAGGAATCCCAGGCACTGCTAACATCTGAAGTGAGAAGACAGGGCAGTAAAGTGGTGTAGGGTGGTCTGGTGTAGCTGGAGAACTTGGATCAGGGTCCATCCTCAAGGGAGAAGGGCTAATGAGAACATGGACAGGGATTATGGCTTCAGCCAAGTGAGCCACATGTCACGGTAAGCCACACTGTCCAGCAGGACTGTAGTAAAAATTCCTGAGGTGGTTCCATTGATTTCTGTATTGGGAACACATAACAGTGGGTGGGACTCAGGCATGACAGTGTCTAAGCTTAGGACAGCAAGACTAATGCTAAGGGCTGCCAGCTGGAGAGGCTAAGTGTGTTGGGGGCCTTCTAAGTCCAGGGACTGTGGGTAGTGTCTATAGTTGCAAGAGTTGAGGGAAAACTTTATTTTTAAATGTCAAATAATACAATAATTGTATATATTTGTGAGATACATTGTAATGTTTTATATATGTTTACATTGTGAAATGATTAAATCAAGCTAATTAACATATTCATTGCCTCATATACTTTAGTTTTCTTTTGTGGTGAGAACATTTAAAGTCTATTAGCAATTTTGAAATATATAGTACATTATCATTAACTATAATCACTGTGCTGTGCAGATCTCCAGAACTTATTCCATCTGTCTAACTGAAGCTTTGTACTCCTCGAACAACATCTCCTTATGCCCCATCCCCATCCCCTACCCTGTCTTTATTCTCTGCTTCTATAATATGAGTTTGAATTTTTTAGCTCCCACATATAAGTGATATCATGTGGTATTTGTCTTTTTGTGTCTGGCTTATTTCACGTAACATAATGTCTTCCAGGTTCATCCACGTTGTCACAAACGACAATATTTCCCTTTTTTAAAAGGCTGTATAGTATTCCATTGTGTATATGTACCACATTTCCTTTATCCATTTATCTATTCGTGGACACTTAGATTGATTCCTTATCTTGGCTATTGTGAATAGTGCTACAATAAACATGGAGTGCATGTATCTCTTTGACATACTGATTTCATTTCCTTTGAATATATACTCAGAAATGGGATTGCTGGATCATGTGTTAGTTCTAGTTTTAATTTTTTGAGGAACCTCCCTACTGTTTTCCATAATTGTTTACTAATTTACATTTCCACCAACAGTGTGCAAGGGTTTCCTTTTCTCCACATCCTCGCCAACACTTAGGTTTTCTCTTTTTGATAGTAGCCATTCTAACAGTTGGGAGGTGATATTTCATTTTGGTTTTAATTTGCATTTCCCTAACAATTAGTGACATTGAGCATTTTTTCACATACCTCTTGGTCATTGGTATGCCTTCTTTTTAGAAATGTCTATTCAGCTCCTTTGCCCATTTTTTAACTGTGTTCTTTCACTGTTGAGTTTAGTTACTTATATATTTTCAATGTTAGCTCCTTATCGGATGTATGGTTTGCAGATACTTTCTCCCATTCTGTAGGTTGTCTCTTCACTCCTTTGATTGTTTCTTTCCCTGTGCAGAAGCTTTTTAGTTTGATGCAATCCCATTTGTATATTTCTGTATTCGTAGCCTATGCTTTTGAAGTTATATTCAAGAAAGTTATATTCAAGAAATCATTGCCCAAACCAATGTCATGAAGCTTTTCTGGAGGAATACTTTCTCTTCTGCCAAATCTTCCATGCTGAACAATTACAGTTTCTGTCATTCCCAGAGCCCTGCTCTCTTATAAACTATTCTGTTTTGCAGTCCCTCTAATGGGCCAGCCTGAAGCAGCCATATTTTTTGCCACATGATTCCATCCTCATCTCTCTCCCCACTCAGACACTACAGCTCACTGAAGAGCAGGTGGACACCTGGCGCAACAGCAGTCATTCATTAGACCAGACATTAGCCTATGAGGCAGCCTGGCACAGACAGTTCTATCCCACAAGAACAAGCTAGACAAGTCAGGTTCTTGCTATGAGAAATATAAAGAGAACTACATACCAGTGGGAATCTAATGTGGTAAAGGTCCAAGCAGAAGGTATTATGAGGGCCCATGAGAAAGGTGAAGTCATAAGGAAACAGGAACTTTGAATAGGCTCTAGCTACATCTCAGGAAAAAAATAGAGAAAATTGGGAGGAAGCCAGATGGAAGTGAGAGAAGTAAGAAAGGACACAAAGAGCAGGTTATAGAAGAGTCAGGTTAATTATACAGCACTACTGAAAAAGTCCAAAATTCCTGTTACAGAGGTTTCCAGAGCTGTCTTTGATCCAGTTCTAGTGATAAGACCTGGTCATATTTTGATCTCTGGATATATTAGTTAAGTGATGACTGGCTGTCAGCTGTAACAAATAAACCTGCATCCTTAGTGGCTTAATGAAACATTTCTCACTCACCTCACAGTCTAATACAGGTGCTCCCAGAGAATCACCCTTTCACATGTGGTCATTCAGGGACGCAGATTCCCTCTTCTTGTGGCTTTGCGCTCTTCTAGGTCCTTGGAATCCTTTCTATTCAGCTGGTGGATGGGGAAAGAGATCATGAGGAAGGCATATCTCCTTTTTAACCATTTTTATTCTGTCAGTGACACACATTACGTCCCCCACATTCCATTTATGAGAACTAGTTTTATGGTTTATGGCTCTACTGGGTTCAAAAAGGCTGGAAAATAGAGTCCCTGGCTGGGCGGGCACACACCAATGATAATTCTCCAGTATTTAAGGGGGACATCAATCTTTGTCAGGTGACCTTCCTACCACACACTTCTTGGATTCCCTTGAACTCTCTGTCTCCCTTATTGCTCCATATCTATAACACCCTCCCTTTCCCTATTTCCTTTACTTGAGCTAGGCTGAGTAAGTCAACTCTTCTTCACAACCAATGAGCTTAGTTAAAACAGGTTCCTTTAGTGGAGAGCGTGTCTTTCCCTTTGCCAGTGGAAGCTTATCTATATACTGTTAGCACCTGAAGAGGAAGGTTGTTGGGGAAGGAACATGTTCTATTGTCTAGGTCCCTTGTCATCAGAACTGAATAGGACAAATGATGCTGTCTTTCACTTCTTGGGCCCTTCTGGCATCCTGGGTCATGGTTCTCATTACGTCCTTTTATGTGCAAGTTAGGAACTCCCAAACTCTAGAGAAATCTTTCACAAAATATGGGTTCTGCTGGGATCCCCACAACATGAGGGGGAGTTTCTCTCCAGACCAAGGAGTAGCATTGCCATATGTATAGGGGTGCTTTCATTCCAAGTTACTCCTCATACTATCAAGCTAGGTTTAGCATGCTCTGGGATTTGCTAACTTACTTGGAAAAAGTCTAAGGAAGAAGATTCTTAGTCAGGTTTGATGACCTATTGGGGTCACTGTTAATTCCGTGTTCATATCAAGGTTCTCTCTGACAAGTGCATCCCAGTTTTATAAACCAGGCCAACTCTGGGTGGGAAGGAGGAAGAGAGAAGCAGAGAAAGGGCCATGAGGTTGAGATTCCTCACATAAGAAAGGCCAAAATTGTATCAGAGATCCAATAGCATAATAATTTTTAACAATGTTTTAGATAGAATTTTACTTTCAAATAATTTTAAACAGTATGAGTTGAATACTATCACATTCATTGAAATGTCAACAAAAAAGAACAGCCAATACAAACCAGAAATAAAAGGTGATAAAAATAAGCAGCTTAATCATGTACCTCCATGGGGAAATATAAGAACTATGTCTTCTTTAGTATGTATGTTTCCAATTTTAATAACTTGAAAAAAGGTTGAATAAAGGAAGTTTCCTGTTGCATTTTAGATGACAACCCTATTTTTATACTCAAAAAAACTATCCCGGCAAAACAGCGTTTCTTCCAATAAACTTCCTAAGGTCATACCAGAGCTGTCCCACTTCAGCCAGTTACATATTTGGATTTTCTCCATCAGATATATACTGAAAATATGGTATGCACAAGGCAGTGATACACAGTAATCCCATAGCAGTACAGATACCATTGTTTAGAATTTCTGAACTCCTCTTATGAGAGTACCTGGAGTGGGCTTAGTCAGGATCCCAGCCAATGGGGCAAGGTTACCATTTATTTCTTGAGGGGCTGGTGCTAGAGCAGGACCTTACATGAGGTTTCTGAGAGCAGAAAGAATTATAGGGTGAGTCTAAGCCAAAGTCCTTAGTGGCTACAGAGAGTTGAGATGGGAAAATTAGGTACCAGATGTCAAGTCTACAGGGATAATTGTAGGCCTATAAGCCAGAGACCAAACTGAGTCAGGATCCTTGTGAAAAGAAAAGCAAAATAAGATCAACCTGGAAGGGAAGTGAGAAGGGACCTGGGCAAGTCTTGGGATTCATTTATTCATTCAATCATTTATTCTTCAAATATTTACTTAGCATTTATTATATTCTAGGAATTGTACATGACCTTATGGGTGGTTATTCTTGTGGTCAACTTCATTTATAGGTGTAGATTCAAGCAATACAATTTGAATTTGAATGTGTGACTTTAAATAAGCTGGATAACCTTTCTGTGTATCAGCTTTCCATCCTAAAATGAAAGATGACAACAGAAATTTTCCTCCTAGGTTGCAATGAAAATTAAATAAAAATTCTTGTGACACACTAACACCTAACACGTGAGAAGTACATGTAAATGTTATTTAAATTATTAAATTAGAGTAGGAGAAGACCTCTGTCATCAATCTTAAATCTGACTATCAAATTGAAGGTGAAGTAGAGATTAGGCTAAAGGATTCTTTTAAATTATGTGAAGAAAGGGTTTGAAAAGCAAATGAGTAGCATGCAGAAAACTTTAGAAATAAGTTTCTACCTAGCAAGAGGACATATTTATTTTATTTTATTCATATCCATGTTTTGTGTCCTGCTTTTTGGCCAGAAAAGGTTTTAAGTGGCTTACAACAAAACAGTGGTCATACTGAACTAATAAGAAAGAAGATAGAAATAGAAATTGAAAATCCAGTTCAAGGAAAGAAAATCTCTCAAATATTCCAACCATGAGGAGCAATATAAGTGATACAGTTTAGCTTCAAATTTGGTTCTCGTAAGTGCTGAAGGCAAAGGAAGAAACACTATCGATTGTATAATTCTCAATATCAGTAAATGGGAAGCATATCCATTCCTTATTGGAAACCAAATATTCTTCCTGAAATCATTATAAAATAAATTTCTCATATCAGACATTATATGAGGGACAGTGAATTTGAACATGGGTTTACAATCAAGTAGCTCTGGTTTCAAATTCCAGCTCCATAACGCATTAGATCCATGATCTGGGGCACATAACAAATTCTTTCAGACTCTGATTCATTTGCAAAATGGGAATAATAATATTTTCTACATCTTAGGGCCTCTGTCACAATTAAGTGACATATAAAACATTTAATATAGTGCCTAGCATATGCTAATCCTTCAATAAATGGAAGGTCTCCTTTTCCTCTATGGTTCCTCTACTTCCTCCTCTTCTCCTGCTCTCTCTTTTTTCCTTCTTTTACTTTCTCTTTTTAATCCCTCTATCCTCCTCCTTTTCTTATTACCACTACCTGATATGTTATATTTGGGAACACCTCTTCAATATTCATTCTAGGTACATATAATGACTGGAACAATTATAACAGCTCTATAGCACTTACTATGTGCCAGGCACTGTTCTAAGTACTTTATATTTTTTGATTCACTTAATCTTCATTTCAAAAAAAGATAGGCCAATTGTGTGCAAGAGTGAAAACCACAGGGAGTATTTAAAGAAGGTTGTATCGGAGCCGGGCGCGGTGGCTCACACCTGTAATCCTAGCACTCTGGGAGGCCGAGGCAGGTGGATCGCTCAAGGTCAGGAGTTCGAGACCAGCCTGAGCACGAGCGAGATCCCCGTCTCTACCAAAAAAAAAAAAAAAAAATAGAAAGAAATTATCTGGACAACTAAAAATATATATATATATATATATAGGAAAAATTAACTAGGCATGGTGGCGCATGCCTGTAGTCCCAGGTACTTGGGAGGCTGAGGCAGGAGGATCGCT